>WURT03459460.1:0-22304 GCA_009936505.3 Holothuria glaberrima | reverse complement strand
AGATATCGTGTTTACAAGCAGGCGTCACATACGCACATACACACACACACATACACACACACGACATCACCATCGCAAGATTCCTTGCCTGCCTTCGGCAAGGAATCAAAAAGGTATAAATTTCTTGAATCATCAGTCCTTAAGTTATACCTCACTGTAAGTGTTATAATGTTCAAAAGAGATGTTCAAAAATGTTTTATGTTTATCTCATTCCTTCCCTTATTTTTCAATCTCATTCCTTTCTACTATGACCACAGGGATGGACAAAATATTTTATACTTCTAATAAATACTAAGTACTGTATTTACAATTTAAAAATATGTAGTTTACCTCCTAATGTAAAAATTTCAGCTTCTTCACATAAGGAAATCCAAATATTTGAAACAGAAGCAAGTAACCAACAAATTTTTCAATCACCATTGAATGGTTCTTTCATATTCATTAAATTTGCCAAAACAATGGCACGTAATATCCAGGAAAATGTTGCCACTATTTCATACTTTGCTTTCTTTTTACCCAACACAAATTATGTAAAGCTGATATTTGAAACGACACCAGCGACAAGAAACTTCGCCAGAGCTGCGTTTCCAGCAACTTCCGATTAAATTCATCTTTAAAAGATGAGGACAGAGTGAACTCTTCCCAACTGGAGGCCTGCAGGGGCACATCACCATGGCAACAGGAATCCTGATAGATTCCCAAGAGAGCCACAGAGGTATTGTAATTACATTAACACTTTCTGCAGCTAATTCCTTCACATCTCTAAAATTGACGACTTATTTTAGCTTTCAAAGCACCATGTGTGTGTTTCAATTTGCACTATGTGCCAAAGCTAGTATAGGACCTACATCTTCATAGAAATTCAGTCAATGATTGCTCAATTTTGAAGTATTGTGCAGAGGTCTTCTGGGACCAATTTATAGATGGATTCTCCACCCTCAAAAACTAAAGCCATGATGTAATCAGATCAAGTTTCAGAGCCTTGAAAGTAAACATGACCTGCAGCATTAAGTCCATCTATGCAAACAGGGCATGAAAAGTTTGGTACAGATTTGGGATATATCCTACATCCATGGTATATAACACTGAAGTCCATGGATGATGAATACATTTCTTGTGGTAATTAACAAGATACCCACAATGAAGAAATTTGAATGAAAACATACTTATCAGTATGCACAAGACGAAATTACTCTAACGCAAATAGTAGTACAAATATAAAATATAGGCAGTATTTTACATTGAAGTCAGAGATTTGGGTGTGTGTACAGTATGTTATGGATGCCATGGACAGACATAGAAAGTGTGTATGGGTACCATTAACACATGTACAACACGAGTTCAATCTGGCTACAACTACATAAGGGCAATAATTTACGGATTGACAGTTCCATAAAACTTAGTATTTGAAGATATTAAATCTCACAAAGACTAGCTCAATATAAATTTGCTTCAAGGAAAACCATAAGTTAGTCTGAAATATTAAAATTAAAATATAAAATTATCTTCTAGCCTTCTCCCACCCCACCCCACCCCTCCCTCCCTCCCACAAGAGACAGTATTTTCATGTACAGCTCCACTGCCACTATACTAAATTCCATATATCTCCAAAGTTATGAAAGTACCTTCAAAGTACTTTCTTTCTAGGCTGTTTGCTTTATGTAGCTAATATGCATAACTTACTTGTTAGTTAATGAATGTCCTGTGACATTGCTTTTAAATACCTCACAGTGTACAGAATCACACTGGCTTTAATATCAGTCGAATTATGCAAACTTTGGAGAGGTGAATATGTGGTATTTACGTGTATTTTTACCAAAACCTGTGTACATAATGGTATCAATATGTCAATAGATTTATTCAAACCTCTCTATTAGTCCATCAAATAAGCAGCTGTTGAAAGCATGCAGTGTATTAAATGATTGTTTGATTTCTACTGAAGTATAGATGAAGGTGTGTCCAAATTAAGAGATTTTGTGCAAAATTCCTTATTTAACATGTGACATCTATCCTCACAATCTTGATAAGTTTGATAACAAAAAAAAGTGAACAAACTGCATTGAAACTTTCTATTATCCATTTTCCTCTTTCCTCCCCGTTTCAAGTCAACAAACCTTGTAAAACTGCAGCAACATTCATGTCGTACTGTCAATGACCGCCCTCACCTCTGAGGAGTGGTTGTGACAATAAAATTGGAAACGTTTAATTTCCTGTAGCTAGAGAACTTTAAAATTAGCATTGATGCATGTCCCAAGGGGGCCTTGCAAGGTGTTTGACAGGAATGTTTCACTCAGGGCACAAGGGTACTGATCAAAGTGAGAAACGCTCGAGATTTCCTTGAGGGAAAATGCTACAAGGAAAGCTCATCCATTTCCATTTGAGGAGTTCAGCATAAATGTCCATCCATGAAACCCTTCTTGGGCTGAACCTAGCATTTAAAATTCACATTAACACTCACATGAATAAAAAGGCACCAAACTCTCGTAAAATCAAACTCATCATCGTAACCTAGAGCAGGCTCTTCTAACCTTCCTCATACTGTCCAAACTTGCGACAAATTCAGGCCAGAAGACCTTCAATCTTTGACAGTATTTTTAACTTTTTTAACTCTGCTTTCTATGTATGGCTGAACATTTGCAAATAAAGTGTCAAATGTGATGATCTCGTCTGAAATGAGGACATTGCATCCACAAGATTTCATTAAATCAGATGTGACGATTCTCTCTTTGTACCCATAACTGGCCAGGAATATTTCCTGCTGGCAGTTGGAAGGAAGCTTGTTTTCTGTGACCCCTATTTCAAGCTTGACAATAAATTTGTCATCCATGCAGGAGATGTAACAGTATTAACATGAACCGTGTGAAAGTAATGGAAGGTATCCAGACTATGTGCAAATGGGCACTGTATAATAGTTATGGCGGGAGCAGTTGCCAATGCATCAACTAAATCTTCCACCACCCCTTCGTCTCCCTCCCCTACCCTCCTCCCCCACCCCCTCCATCACCTGACTAGTGCAAGTATTTACAAGCCACTATACTTACAATCCAAAATAGCAGACATTGGGGTGCACAGTGTCTACAATTAATGCAAATTAGATGTTGCAAGGACATTTGTATGTCTGTTAAGTGAACCTCCCTTTATAATACGTCCTCTTGGGATATCTTTCATATAATACATCAAGATATAAACAGTGGTTAAATCCAAAGTTCCCATGTATGGACAAGCAATTCACAACAACAAAAAAAAAAATTTTCAAATGGTTAAAATGAAATAATTATAATTTATTAGCACAGAAATGCTAATTTTGAGGGATGCTGTTAAAAGACACCACTTTTAGATAGATGCCAAATTCTTACCTTTTGGTGGAAAATACGACTTGCTCTCTGCCTTATGAGGCCAATCAACGACTAAGCTTCCAAAATGTCGAAAACTTGCTGTAATTTCCTCTGAAAGATGAAGATCATGGGTTTTGATCATCATTTCAAGAAAATATACAACTTCTGTTTGAAAGACACCATGCCAATCTAATATGTAATTTATTCACACATGAATATCAACATGTTTTCATTTCTTAACCTTACATAAGTCTCCTTGTATGGTAATAATGATGCACAATCCCCAAAAGATGGAGACGGTAAACGAGGTGAAAAGTAAATGCCAGACACTAGAAAGATATATCCTGCAATTTTTGAAACTTGAGGGCAAAAAGCAGCTTTTTTGTAACTTAAGAATCTGTGATGACAAAGAATTTGTAGGTGAAAAACAAATGGAAATAGTTTATACTGTGAATTTCTTGTGATTTCATTTTGGTTCGGCCCATAAGCTTATTGCATTACATCATTTATGCGCTAATTAAAGTTTACTATTACCAGCATGTCAGAATTACTAAGTTGCTTATAATTAAATGCCAAAAACACTGAATTTTGTGCTGTTCAGACTGTCTAAGCCTGGAACATGTTAAAACCAAGGTAGAACAGAATTTTGATGTTACTGGTTTGACAGACGGTTTTAGTGCAGGCAATAATGGTATAGATGAAATAGGGCTAAGGAGGATCAAAACAGACTTTTGGTGATATTTTTGGTATTTTCTCATACACTACCAATTTTCTTAGAAGTAAAATTAATTTCCTACAATTTCCTCAGGAACATACATATGGTGAAATGTAAGACTGATGCCCAATCAATCTCATCCAATAGAGTACTGAGAGCACTAGAATAAAGTATTACTAAGTCTCATGCAACATATTATTTCCCAACAACAGTCTTGATCTGGTACAAATGCAGCTTGACGCATCAATGCCAACTAATATGCATTTGGCATTTCTCAACTGCAATGGATTCCATACCTTGCGGTTGCCTCATAAAAATGTTGGCAACACTGCACTGCACCAAATGTCATACATACTGATTCAGTTGATATGGAACTATCATGAGATAAACTGATTCGTTAATTGTCAGGTACACAAACCACTTACTAAAATCTAACATCCGATATTTTTTACGTGCTGGAGACAATTCTGAAGAACACAGCACAGTATAAATGTACACAAACTTTACACAGGAAACGATCACCAGCATGAGTCAAATACTCAGCAAATGCAGTTCAAACATTAATAACTTCACGACTTATTACAAACAGGAAGGAAATAGTGAATTGAGATGAAAAAAATACCTTGAACTGCTCTTACTGAAAAAACAAATATATTTATACAACTCTGCTATCTTTACTAGTACTTGATATATGTCTCTAGTGACATGCCCCACCCTCAAAAATACATTGCCGGAACATGAAGCTAAACCCCAAAGGTTTTTATCTT
Organism: Holothuria glaberrima; assembly: GCA_009936505.3. NCBI lineage: Eukaryota > Metazoa > Echinodermata > Holothuroidea > Aspidochirotida > Holothuriidae > Holothuria > Holothuria glaberrima. The sequence goes on along the minus strand of WURT03459460.1, from coordinate 17,487 downwards.
GCTTAGACAGCAGTACAGGTTCTATTTACACACCATATGATGGGGTATAATGACTGCATACTGTTCATACTTCTATCACAGTTGGAGAAACTTCACATTTTTTTTTTTCATTTTTCATTCAAAAAATGTCTCTACATTGCTGCTCATAGACTGCAGTTGATACACACTGGTCACTACAACAGCTGAATTTTAGGATTTATGCCAGGTTTGACAGAACAGGATTGCCCACCTTTTTTCTTTTTTTTTTTTTTTTTGGGGCTCTCTCTTGCATAACTTTAGGGAGAGCCCCATAACCTCCTTCCTGATATCAACATAACAGCTGTGACATACTGTTCTGCAGTGAAGGAAATGGAGTTCATGAACTCTGCACTGACTAAAGTCAGTTTCTACTTGCTGAAGCAGGCTGACTGAGAGAGCCGCTTTGCATGAACGACTAGATGTAAAAATTAATGCCAACAGCAAATGCAGAAAGACAACTACAAACATCCGCGTCCTTCCATTTTTGCTGGTACATATTCACATATGTAATCAACCTATGTCTACAGAGCTTGCTGTTGTCTACCATTTTAAACAAATTGCCTTCAATTTCCTGTCAGATGCTGCTACTAATGAAGTTGCACTTAAAAGCAAAAAGTACTGCATTGATCAATATGTAAGACTAAGTCCTGCAGATTCATGACTTCAGTTTTCCAGAGGCTTCTTTTGCCAACTGAATTTTCTGGTTGTCCAAATATCTTCCCATAGACCCTTTCACATATTTGTACTCATAAGGTCAAGCCCAGGGAAGTCTCAGTTCCTCCTCTTTCTAAACATCTGTAAACTTTTTATATATGAAGACACTTGCTTCATCCTAGTCCCACTGTACAAACCGTATAAAATGTACGCACTCCTGCTTTCTTTCCTTTGCAGAAATACTATTTTGATTCTGAAAATCTATTCTTCCTTAAATGTGTACTTCACCTCCTTAAACAGACCCCTAGCTTCAGTGAGAAAAGGGCAGGGGGAGGAACAGCAGGGGGCAAATGTGCATGCACAAGCGCTGCGCACCATTGGCCGGGGGTCAAGGGGCCCACCAAAGGGCCTCTGGTGAGGTCCAGGGGCAACGCCCTGGTGGAGGTCCAGGGGGCCAAGCCCCCGGAAGCTGTTGGGTTTTAGCTTCTCTCTTAACCCAGAATTTGGTCTTTTTTACCTTTCAACTCCAAAGACTGGAAGAGTCTGAGCCACAAAATATATAGACTCCAGACCCTTATTAATAAAGTCTTAGAAATGTGAAAAATGTAAATGAAAGATCAATATTTTGTCTGCATCCAAGTTTTGAGTTTAAATGCTTCTGATTCTTATGGTTAAAAAAATGAAATGTTTATAAGGCAGAGACATGGAGTAGGTGCAGTCCTCGATATCTGTCAATGTTTGAACAAGCAGAACCTACACATCACAGTGTCTCATAAATGTGTTAATTTTTTTTTCTGAATATGTAACCACAGTAACATAATTATCTATTATATATTTTTGGTCTCAAATCAATCGCTTAAAACTTTGTACTTTTGGTGGAGATAGTTTTCGGAAACAAAATCCACTTTACCTGTAAGTATGGAATACATTCTTTCAAGAGGTATCTTTGTACATGTGCACACAAAATAAAATAGAAAATAAATACATTCTATCCTGATACTCCCTTAAATATTAAAGCAATTCCTATGTTTACGTTGCTCATAATTTTTTATTGCTATTCAATCTATATGCAATTTTTTTGTGTCAAAACATATTGCAAAAGAGCAAAATCATAGCGAAATATTTCCTCATTTTATTTGTGTACCCCCCATCCTGTAAAGTGGATCGTGCCAAAGTCACGTGCATAGCAGACAGGCCTGGTTCAGCTCAGGCAACGAACGAAAGTTCATGTATATAACGACATGGACAGTATGGACAGTACTGTACATACTGTACAGCATGTGAGAAAATTCGCTAAGATGCGAGACATTTTCCACACTGTATGTATGGGGAATTTTTGAAGGCTGGTCGTTGAATTAGCCTGCATAGCGGATACCCCGGGCTTCTGACACACAGCATTGTCATATTTGGTAGCTACAAGCTGAACAAACAATTCTGGGATCGCAGGTCATACATGGTGATTCGATGAAAGATTGTACTGTAATGTAACACTGTATGTTTCTATAGTTAAGCATAACTACAGTACTACAGTACATAAACACGTGTTCAGCTGTCTTCTATGTCTGCCGTTTTAATAATTTGGCACAGTGCAGAACCGTGCGGAAAATTACGAGAGCAACTGACACAAGGGGCAGGGCGGGGAAACGAGGTCAAGAGCGGGGGGGAGGGCAGGTGAAAAATTGTGAAACAGTAAAGCTAGGGCACTGTTAAATCAAAACCTTGGGCTAATCCCATTTTTTTCTTCCTTTCCATCTTCACAAGAGAACAAAACACACTCTTTTCACTCCCCTCCCAGAAAAATTACTTCCAAAATAAGAAAAAAATGAGTTTCTCCAAAGTAATTCCCCCCTCCCCCACCTTCCTGGTGGGTGTATTCACGAGCAACTATACTTACTCCCTGCTATCCTTCAGGCCAATGAGGATGAGCTGTCGGCCAAGATGGAAGATATGGGGGAGGACAGTGTCAGAACTACTGCGAGTTGTGCACAGCGTGCGAGAATAATGCAAATAAGATGTAGCAAAGGGTAAGTATGTGTCACTGATGTGAATTAATAGATAATGCATTTTGGATCCCTTCCACCCAGCACATACTAAAGTGTACTCTTAAAGGGCTTTTTGAGTTGGTACACAAAATTCATGAATTTTTTTCACATCTGTTGAGATTTACTAACATCTTGATGGTAAATGGTCAAACTAAGAGATTTTACACATCTGACACACAACTGAAATGGCAATGATATGGTTATTAATGATTAACATTCATTTACTATAAATTCGTGACCAGACACTTCCTACCATTAAGTATCAATCATATGTCAAACCTTTGTCCACAAAAACTACAATTTCTCACATTTTCGGTAACAATAGGAGGTGATACATGAGTACTGATGCTAATTAGAAACATTGTCATGCGATGATTTCCTTCAAACTTGTCCCAAAATAATTGATATCAACTCAATGAGCCCCTTTAAAAAAATAAATGGATCATCATTCATCAATCCTTTAAGTAATTTGTCTTAATAGGGATGAAAAAGGATACAGGAGGGTTTTTTTTTATGAAGATACATCATTGTGTACTAGGGCCATAAGTTGAAAGTGATAGTACAAAGGAACTGAAAGGGAAAGGTGAATCTTCCTTTAGGGTACCAGCACTTACATTTCAAGTTGCTTTACAGTGAACAAGTTCATAATTTTGCAAACATCCTTCAAAAGTTTATTTCCCTGACTGAAGTTTTATTTTTCCATTTGTCATATTTTTATTCAAACTCTTCCATCTGCTAATGCATGTGGAGATGCCCCTGCCCCCAAACTCCCCCTTCCATTTCATTTATAAGCCAATCACAAAGCAAACCAGTTTTTATCCTTCCACATGGCTTAATAATCTCACAGATGATGTAGGTCATACTCCCATTATGCTATTCTCAGTTTAATAAAAACCTCCACATAACCCCATTTACACGAAGTAATTGGCCACTCTGTATGGGAGTCATTAATAGTCTTTGCTCTCAGGTACGGTACAAATTTCTGTAATAACTGTATACACTGCATACACCTTCCTCCTCCCCCTTACTTTCTACGTACAAACAAGACACAGGATGTAAACAACGTATAAAACAATTTTAATATTACACACACAGCCTCACACAAGGCCAAACAGCAGCACATCTGTTACAGGTATGAACATATTGTACTGTGAGATACTGCATTTAACTGTACAACCTACACACATACATGTAGGCAAACCATCACAAACACCCACATAATTTCCGCTTGTAAAGGACATTGTCACTTCTCACTCCATGATCAATTTCAAAGATGAAAAGGATATTATGTACTCAAATATACAATCAATGGTTGTCTGAAAGTAGTCACAATACAACTACTTTGGATGAGTTGACATAACATAATGTAGTATGACATTTTCCTGACACAGACACACAAGCATTAGGGTACTTTCCAGTCAGAAGATGTGCTCCAAGGCACATTCACAATGGTTTAACAATGATTTAAAATAGATAAACTGGGATGGATACAAAAACTCCTTGAAGAAAAACACAAAACACAATGTTAAAATCTAAAAGCAGCATGGTGTTCCATGAGTCGGTCACTAAAGGAAACTTTTACTGAAAGCAATACACATACCATAGAAATCTGTACTTTCAACTTATCCATTATTCTCATGAACATCTTTTCTCTTTAATTCTTCATGCTACTGTAGAGTGCATTCCATGCTCAAACTTTCAAGAAACAGGGAAATCCAAACAACAAGTTTCAGGTGCCACAGTTTAACAATGGTATTGAGTCACTGTCATCAGCTAATTATAAGAGCTCATAATGGTCATGTCAAAATATAGTTACTTATTCAAAGAAATGATATAAACAATAAAAACAAATCATCTAATCAAAGAAATAAGAAAAAAAAAAAAATGTAATATAATTTTTGAGCATATTTGGAGAAAGTCTCAAGTCACCCTACTGTATAGTAACACTGGATATAGACTAGGCTGGGTAAATTTCAAGTTACATATGGGATGGGGGTAAATGGTTATTTTTTACAGATGTTGAGCTTTTGGCATCTCCTGCTAGATTTCCTTGACTTGATGTTGATTTATAGGTCATACCTTAAACACAAAAAACTTGTGGTGATGGTAATGCTACAGTATCTTTATGTCGATGTACAGTATACACACATACAATTGGCTGCAGAGGAAAAGGTTAGTATCCGTGCATGCCTCTACTTGTATGTACCACACACATAGCCATATTTGTCGGCATATGGTACCCTTCTAATACTGTACTGCATGCAGACAATTGGTGGCTGCTTGTATGTGTGGTATGGTACATAGCGCACACGGAAAACAATGTTGCAGCAGTAATGTTGAGCGTGCACTGTGTATACATACTGCACACACATGCAGTACATTAGTAGAAGACTGGCTTGGTGGGCAGTAGTCTAGATACAAGTTCAGGCATCACAGATACCGACCTTTACCACTGCAGTTAATTGTATGTATATACCAGATATAGTCCAGCACTGTCATGCATTATTTTCTCAAGTCCAGACTGCAAAAATTGAGCAAGTTGATTTTGAGGAGAAAACAATACTCTAAAAGCCAGCAAAATCCACACATTGCTTTTCTCCATATGTCTACTTTCTGTGCCCGAAAGAGTATGTCAAGGTTTGCAGGAGTAGCAAATCCATGAAGAATAGCTACTCCTAGGGCCACTGACGCCAGTCTCAACTGCTATAACTGATGTTGCAAAGACAGATTGGGTGACTGTTTTAACAAGTACATATTTCAAATAATGTAAAATTAAGTTCAACGTCACCAACTACACATGTATTTGGATAATTTAAGTTATTAGCTAGCAATCACTACCTCTGTACATTACAGCACAGTGCACCCAATAAATTAATGGCTAGCAATAAATACCACTGTAATAAAATCTCCAAAGTGTTTGTGCCACGTAGTTGTCTCAGCTTGTATTAAAACCCACACGTCTACAGTAGGCTGTAGGCATAGGGTGTAATGTAAAAGTTTAAATTGGTTCAAGGGAAACAAAATTCCCAAGCAAGAACAAGATCTATAATAAATTAGTGTAGCGTGTTGAGTGGCAGGTTTTATTTTTAGTATTAATAGACAATAACATCATTAGTGATTATACACTGCTCTTGCCACGCTGAGACAAATGTAAAACAGCATACCAATATCTGATTGTAGATATTGTTTTATATAGAGCTGGTATATTGCAATTCCTATACAAGTTATTCAAGTTGTGAACCCCCACCTGGAGTTGTTTGTCATGAGGTCCGATCAACAGATCTTATCCATAAACACTGCTAAAATGATGTGCTTTTAATAGAATTTTCCTGTTGGCCTAGCATATTCATTTCATTTGGCTGTATATTGCAGCCACATTCAAATCAGATGCTGTAGAAAGCACAAAATCTAATCCTATTTCAACAACAGAATCTATTTATAACCAATCTTGAATCTTCCATGCATAAAAATACATTTTGCACTTCTTATGTGCCTTAACTTGGCAATCCTGCTTACAGGTATACCGCATATGACCGCCAAATCAATAACTCCCCCAATCCCTTCCGATATGTCTAGTTTCCTGTACTCATCAATTCATCCACAAAGTCATTTCACATCATGTTTTTTCACACAAAATCTAACTAGCAATTTTTGTGTCATCTTTTTAAGTTAATGACAGTTTCTATAAATACACATTTTTTCGTACCAGCGACAAACGGTAAATCCTTGGGCAAACCAACAAGGTAAAATCCTGAGACCAAGAAGAACACTTCATGCAATTCTTGCTTTTCCCTTGCTGACAGGTTTTTTCTCATGAGAATTTTTAAACAAATTATTATAGGGCGCACAGCTCACTTCAGAAATGAAATAATAGGAATTTGAGGTTTGAACTTTATAAAAAAATATACAGGAACTGATGCTGCCTGTGAAGCAAAAGATTAAATGAAAAAAACCACATTGGCAAAATTCCTTCACCTTATGGGCAATGAATGGTCATGACTTTTCCATGACCAACTTATGAAAGATCTGTGACACACTTTCTTAGGTGTAAAAATCTGGGTTTAAACATGCATTGGACATGTAGACATGTAATTGAAATTAAGTTTGCATGATTTTCAAAATATCATGACTTTTTTTAAGATTCTTGTTAGTTTTTAAAAAGTATGGTGACTTTTCCAGACTTGGGAGGTAAAAAGAAACTTTTAAGACTTTTAAAGGTCCTAGGAAATCTTCACTGACCATAGTGAAATTTAAGGTTTTGAATTTTGGTTAACCAATTTCCTTGAGAAACCACTGATAATAGGATCAAATTTACAACCAAAGGGCACTGTACTGTACTTATCAAGTGCAAGCTCAAGAAAAATAAAATATAGTACAAATTCCTGTACACCAAAGGGGAATTTTGAATTATACTTCAACAACATGCAACTTTACAAATACCCACAGACAGAAACAAACGGCAGATTAAGACTATGTCATGCTGGTTGTTGTATTTTTTGAACCAGATGAATTTCTATGGATAAATTGAATGCAAACACAGCACATTTTCATGAAGAGCTATTTTGTACTTAAATAAAAACCTACATTTTTCTATCGATGAAAAAAATGACCATCTTCAGGGGTCACCTGTCATGCAAATTTCCAGGGTGTGGTTATACTGATACATGCTCAATTCTTTTAATCACCTTAAATTTTAAATCTCTCTGCAAGCGCTCACGTTCTAAGGTCAAACTGGGGGCAAATTTGATGCAGCGACGTGGCTCATTTTCTATGTCTGCTATAAAACTTAAAGAGCTAGGTGGGCAAAACTGTAAAATAATTCAAAGAGAGGAAAAATCTCTTAATTTACACATCCGGTGACCCAGAAATGATAAGCAAACAGGAGGGAAAAAAGTGCAGTTTAAGTAGGTTTGTTGGAATTTGATCAGCTGCTGCAGGTGGGATCCATGTAAAAAAAAAGAAATAATTCCCTGTTATAGAAGGCTTCACTGATCTACTTAAAAGAATCACTACAAGTACTGTAGCAGCTCCTGTTCCTACCATGTTGGGAAGGTAAGAAGAAAGACAAGTTTATCGGTACATATCAGGTCAAACAGCTTGCAATTTTATTGCAATAATCACAGAAAGTTGGAATGAAAAGGTATAACCAGGCAAAGAAAAATCATTGCACACCCCTATGCTTCTCAAGTAATCCAAAAACTTTTTAAATTTTTTTTTTCTTTTTTTAAAATTTTTTCCCCTCTTTGTTTTTGAAAACTTGATATATTCAAAGCCAGTACTGGTTAGAGAAGGATCAAGATATTCAACTGAGTGCTGTGACACTTATTTCCCTTCAACTTTTCGGACTGAAAAATAGCATTATCCTTTGGGATGAAAAGTCCTTCTGAACATTAACCAATTAAGTCTAGACTGATTTTAAGACAACAAATTGTATTATGTTGACAAAGCTCTCTAGAAAATCATGTTGTTTCATAGCTCATCCCAATGTGGAAAAAAACATAACACCACTGTTTGTATTTATCATTTGTGCCAGGAAAGGCACACTAATTCAACTTTTGCCTTTAGGAACAGTTGTCTTCCCAAAATAACATGGTAGGTGGGTGGTACAAACAGGAATAGAACTGCTGAAGCCTGTAGGCTCTATGCAAAGTCTGAAATAAATATCAGAAGAGGAAATCAAACAAACTAGAATCCATCTTGAAACTGGGAAAAAATCAATACACACTCATTTTGAAATCTAATATTTTTTTCATGTAACTTCTCACCTTCATCGATATCTGGAGGCAGTCCGCCTACAAACACTTTCCTAGAGTACCTCTCAGGAAGGTAGTCCGTGGGGGAGCGAGGCGAAATCTGTCCAGGAGAGCTCAGTGATGGAACGATTTGATCATGGTTGCTCTCATCTAAAAAGTTATCCATCGATGGAAACATTGATGAAGGCCCTACAGAAAAATGTGGAAAAGAGATGCAAAAGTTAATTCAAATGTGACAATATTTTAAATGTGACAAAGTTAAACAACTTTCTTTCAAAATGTTAAAACTCATTAACTCAATTTAAAATGGTAGGTTGCAAAATACTTTGTCATTTTTGTACTTCGCAAACTACGTCTTTGTTTTTCTTCATTTTTTTCTGAAGCCACTGCAACATATTGCCATAACATGATTATTGCCTTACTGTTATAAGGTGATTCAAGTCCACTCTGTACATGTTATGCAAGAAAACAGTAACTTTTCTAAAGTCATGCATGGACATTTTACTTCTAAAGGAAACAAAAGCCGGTAATGTGAGTTGTACAAGAATGACATCGCAAAATTATTGAATAATTGACTATTTCAAACTGAGTAAATAAATTTCCACATTTTATACAGAGCTTGCACCAAAGGTCAAATTCAGTGGACATGCTAGAGTGTTCTGGAGGACACTGCATTGCTTCAGCACATGACCTTGTGTCAGCATGTGTTTGTTTGTCCCCTCCAACATGCTTACATTAGTAGACTTTTGCACACATGAAATCTCCCTTTAAGTCAGCCACAGAGTTAAAGCTATGCAAACAGGAGTATATTCCAACCTCCCTGCTCTATAATATATTCTTGTAATTCTAGAGTTCAGGTACACTTTAACAATACAATAACATGTACAGATACTGTAGATTATATGATAAGATGGAGAGAGGAAGAGTGATACTACCACGCCCTCTACTAATAGGAGGGTGCCATCCCGGTACTAAAGACTCATGCCAGATGGTATATGCAGGCAAGCTGGGGAGGTGATGAGGAGCAAGATAGACTATATGGTACAGAAATAGCAATCCGCTCATGCTACATAACAAACCAATAACTAACAAGAGGGCAACAGGAATACAGACACTGATAATGCAGTGTGCAGCTATTTTTCAACACTGATTTCCACTACCCACTGAATGACCTTTGGCTTTCTTGAATTTACTAGAGTCCCACTACTCAAAGATTACTTGCACCAAACTTTCAAGAATATCAATTAACTTCAGTGAAAAGGACAGTTTCAACATTTTTTCAAATAATAACCTCATAATGACCCATACATAACCTTTGACATCAACCATTCCAAAAATTAAGGTGGCCTTTTGACCACCATGCAACTGTTTTCACAAATGTCAATTAGACAGACAATAGTTCAGTAATTAGAACAGCTCTATCATCTTTAAAGTAAATATGAGCTAATACAACCTGTACGGCCCATTCACCAGCATACTTCTAGCTAATTACTAATCCAAAGTTTAGAAATACAACTGTGAACTTGTGACCCATCAATCTAAATACTCAACTCTTGCTAACTACTCACAACCAGAAAGCCAAAAGGCTTAGAGATTCCTTGCCATATGATATATTTTGAGAAACATGAATCACCCACATGACAAGCATAAGGATCCCTCTCAATTATATTCTACTGTACTGAAGATATTATGTTAATAACATAAAAACCTTTTGAAATATTGTGACCCAAAATAGCTTTCTGCTCCACTTGAAACAGTAAGGTTCACCTAACCTTTATGGCCATGTACATGCTAAATATGAACAATACACATGCCAAGTATTAGATCCTCCAGTTATCCTCCTTAAAATATCATGGATACAAGGTTTTGACCTTTGTGACCCCAAATAACCTTTAACCTCCCCAAAAATGAAATGCAAGACATCATCAACATAATATGGGCAATCCACATGCTAAGTATGCGATCCCTCACACTTACTTAGTTTTCAAGGTTTTGACCGTTTGACCTCTGGTGACTCCAAATGACCTTTGACCTACACCAAAAACAATATGGATCATCTACTCAATATGGGCAATCTACATGCTAAGTATGACATCCCTAACATTTATTCCTCTGCAGATATCGTGCTTACAAGGTTTTGACCATTTGACCTCTGGTGACCCCAAATGACCTTTGATCTCCACCAAAAACAATAGGGATCATCTACTCAATATGGGTAAACCACATGCTAAGTATGAAATCCCTCACATTTATCCCTCTGGAGATATTGTGTTTACAAGGTTTTGACCGTTTGACCTCTAGTGACCCCAAATGACCTTTGACCTCCACCAAAAACAATACGGATCATGTACATAATATGGGCAATCCACATGCTAAGTATGACATTCCTCAGAGTTACCCTTCTTGAGATATTGTGTTTACAAGGTTTTGACATTTTGACCTCTGGTGACCCCATGACCTTTGACCTCCACCCAAAACACTAAGGATCATCTACTCAATAAGACCAACATACATGCCAAGTATGAGATTCCTCGGAGTTACCCTTCTTGAGATATCGTGTTTACAAGCAAAGCTGTGACATACACAAACACATACATGCACACACATAGGTTCTTTTTTTTATCAAAGGAGAGGACCTCATTGTTCTTTCCTTTGTGTTTGCTTCCGTAACCCTAACCTTAACAATAGGTTGTCTATTGTTCCACATCTACCCCTGAAATCTATTGTTCTGACACCTGAGGACCTCATCTTGAATAGAAAATGTCCTCACCTTGTATGAAATGTTGCGTCCACATACACATACACACACACACACACGCACACGACATCGACATCGCCATTGCATAGATTCCTTTTGCCATCGACAAGGAATCAAAGATCTAACACAAATTTTTGGCCTTTCTATTAAAGTGTAAAGGAGGTTGTGTAAGCCTTTCATTGTGATGTGCACATCAGATTCAATGGTCCATACAGCACACAGATGAGATATTTGGAACATGCAGAATACATATAAAACTTCAAATTTCTCAGCTGCCCTGTAGGCCTAAGTATATTTGTTAGTATGAACCAGTTTCCCAACTCAAGCACTGTGACAGGAATACATTCCCAATTCACCTACTTAACATTTTTAACATGCCCATAACATTTTGGTCAGTCCTGCAATGATACAGAACTTTATTCAAAATTATCACCAGAAACATTGTGAAAAATCAACCTTCAGAATCGATTTTACCAACCTCCCATATCATCAATTACATGTCCAACCTAAATATATTGAAACCTTTCATGCTTGAAAATGCCAGCCAAATACATTCTATGAGATGCATTTCTATCGACCTTTTGCAAAGAAATTAACTTCAAATGTCAGGCCCGGTCAAGGATCTTGCCATTCTGCTCTAGTCCACTAGGTCAATTAAGAAAAATACCAGGATCACAAGGCTGCTTTATCCATCAATAATAATGTACATGTATCGCAGGAGATAACAGTAGGAAAGAGCACTTCACAATGAAGACACAACACCACCAGAGCAGTACAGTGTAATCACTTTCCAAGCCAGAGGCACACACAACTGGCCTAATGTTCAGACTTGCCACATACTGATTGCTTCAATGATGAAACCTTATGGCACACAAATGAAACACCTTTCTATATCCTTTTTTCCTTATTGAAGCTTCTTCCTTCATTAAAAAGCTGATGCAATAAATCAATATCATGCAGAGCATAGTACAAATTTTAATTCTAAAAACAGCTGTCCTTCCCCCTTTACAGTTCACAAGAGTGTGTGTACCCCCAGTTGCATATAAATTTAACTGAAGAAACAAACTACACAAACTACACATGGTGTAACATTATGCCACAATGGAAAAGCAAAGAGTTGTGAAAGCAGTAGGCCGACATGACAAAACCGATATGCAACTTAACAGTTAAAGAAACATCTCTTGGACACAGTACGCACCAACAATATGTGTTTATTGGAATAGTTAAAATGAGTCATTGACATTCACTGATTTGTAGATTTGTCAATAATGCTCCAGCATTTAGTCTTTCAGATAACTAGAATGGTCAAACTAGTGAAAATAATAGAAGACACTGGCAAAATTCAGTATTCAGCTAAAATAAGTTGAAATGCATTTTTAACACATTAAAGAATACATTTATTTGTGCAGACACTTCTAAAACAGCCCTACCACCCAAAGTCCACTACCCAATATGCATGACACTGGCAGCAAAAGGCAAAAGCAAAAGATATGAGTATAGAATGTAAGCAATTTATCGCCAACAGCAGGCTGCCTCAGCGCCTTAAATTTCCCTCTGAATTTCCTGTTTAAGAGCAAAACACACACAGACACCCATAACCAAACACCATTTCAAATGCAAAAACAAAACTAAAGACAAGTGTGATCAAGTTTTTGCTTAAAAATATTTATATTATGCAAGCAACCGTACAGTACTACACCTGTGGCTTTGAGAAAGTGCTAACATACAGTCATACAAAAGGAAAGTGCATTGCAGTTTTAGTTTCTTCTGTTAAGTTAATTCATAAATTATTACTTCTGGTGAGTATACAATCAAATGTCTATCAACTCTTATCAAGAAATTTTAAACTCTTTGAAAATGAGAGGTAGTCCAAGTGGAGTTTCCCTCTAATGAATACAGGAATCTTTAATATTTGAAAATGGAGTCTACGACTTCTTTTCTGTAACAGTTTCCTTGAGCTCCTACAATACATGACAATGGACACAGAATTTTAAAGCTTTAACCATTTTAAATATAATAATTTACTGTTTCATATAAAATCTTTCCTGACAGAAACATAAAGGATGCCCCCTTCTTTCTTCCTTCAGTGGTATTTATTTCAACCAACAGGGATACCTCACTTTCTTAATCAAAACTGGCCAAAATTTGTAACAAGTATTATCAAAACAGTGTTTGCAATAAGATGCAGTATGAAATATAAAGTTACTACAATGACACTACTCATGTTGCAGCATATGGACACTGGAAAAGGGCATGTAATAATAATAATAATGTACAATAAAAATCTAATGCCAGATACAAAGGAGATGTTCCAAATCTTGCTGTCATTTAAATGAGATTTAAGCATGTATCCAAACAGATATTAAGTTTGAGCAAGTATTTGATCCCAGTTTGAAATAGATTGGAATAGGAAATCTAAGCAAAGATCATGACATCAAATTAGAGTCTGCTCAGATAAAATTCAGTTAAACCTTAAGCATTTTCTAAGGAACACACAAACTTGCGATAACTTTTCGATGACCTGTTAACACTTCCAACGACAAAGCAGAAGACCAAAACGAGCAAAATACTTCCAAATTCTATTTCATGTTTCCTTTGATGTCAATAGATACAGGAACAAATCCAACAGGGATATGTAGTATGGGGTTTAATAATCTAAATGCATGTTTGTTATGACATTGTACTAGCAAATAAAGCTTTCAGAGTTGATGCCTTACTGGAACAATGACGGTTCAATTTTAAATTTTCAAAATCAGTAAATCACACCAGCCAACAGTCAACAAAATATACAAAAAACTATCCTTCCAGATGGGAAGTGACAATTTTTATTTTACACACATTCTAGCCAAGACATCAAAACATCCTCCAAGAGAAATGTACACATTTGTATTTCCTATTATGTCCCTCTGCTTCAAATTGTAGCCAGATGTGACAGCAGCTTTGTGACATTTCATACATTAATACACCCCCACATTCAGGGCATAAATGGTCTTGATACCCTCCAAGATTATTGAGGCATGTAAGGTGTTATTTTAATCAGACGAGCTTTCTCCTTGGAATATAAATCTCTTGATAAATCATTTTTGTACTGTACATGGCTAGACCAGTCTCATACTGTATGTACATCATGCACCCTGGCAGCAAAAGCACATTGCCAAAGTTCTAATTAGTTTTCACAGTCCAGATATCCCTCCATTACGTCCATGCCACAAACACACACACACACCACAAAAGAAGCTGCAATAACAGCCTACAATGATCACACAGAGCTCTACTGTTGCTTCAACACTATTATATGCCATGAACCAGTCAGGCAATAGAAATACACAGTTTAATGCATAATTGCACTTGGCAAAGATTGGCAATTTTTTTCCTCATTTCTGAACAACCTACAACTTTCTAGTCCAATGCAAAAACTTCATTCCAAATTGACAGACAATTAGGGCACTTTCATACACTACAATTGAAAAAAAAAATTAATATAAGGCGACAAAGCTTTATTACTGATTTAATTCTCATTTTAAGATTTGGGGCTGCAAACAGTTGTTGATATGACTGCATTCAAGACTGCTACCTATAGTACATACTACATACAGCACAGTCTCTGTAATGCTAAAAGCATCTCACCTTGTACATAGGGTTGATACAGTATTTTGCAATACTTGATAACCACCGATGTGAATGATGCCTTGGGCTTGTAAAATTACAATTTCACAAGGTGGCTTCCATTTCAAAATTTCCACCCAAGTATGGCTTTTCATAATTTCTTTGAAATATAGTGTTATGTCCTACCTACAAGTTATGAGCTCAGAGTGTCACTGTGTATAACTATTGCTGCAGTATTTGAGATCACATTAAAATCACTACAATTTACTTCAGAACTTTGAAGGAAAAACACCGAACAGCTCCCTCTCAAAACTCTGCAGTTGGCACGTCTACTTCAATCTGTGGAATGCTTAATTTCCCTTTAAAAAAGGAAACCCCCTTGATTAGCACAGATGAGATTTAATTCAGCAATACAGTGCTGTACAGTGATGAATTCAGACAATGCAGGAAGACAAGCTCTCATTGTGCAGTACCACAGAGTTTCCAATTCAATTTCCCATGGTTCATGGCTATATTCTAGTGCCAAGCACACACAGTTCATGTTCTGTTTATGGCAATGATATTTGACCAATCAAAATAACTTGCAACCTTTCCCCTGAACCATATAGAAAGTACATTGTAAATATATCCCTTTAACTGTTTCAATCATTTCCTAGAACTCTATTTCAATTCTATTCACTTCCTGCATGCATGCATTACAGAATTTATTATGCATGCATACTTTCAGCAATTGAAATACAAGGTCCATGTTTTTTCTCATAAATTGTATTAAAGCTTTCAGTGCTTACAGTACCAGCCTTGTTCAGTGAATGAAATAAATTCATTAGTGTTCCAGGTGTTTTAACAGACTGCATGAAGACTTTAGCTTTTCCGTTACTTCATGAATACAATACACTATTAATACAGTATTCATTGTATAAAATGTAGTGTATGTGAATACACAAAGTAATGACTCTACAGTATCTCTTCTCACAGGAGATTGCTCTAAACTTACAATAGAGATAAAAATGAAAAATTTTATCACTGAGCATTGGTTTCGCCTTCCATAGTATTTCCAAATGTAAGCATAACTTCACTGACAATAATCAGCCAACATGATAAATGAATCATGGTGCCTCTTGCAACCAAATTGCCCTGTCCAAGATTACCTTTAATCACATTTAAATGAATGCCATGAGAAGGCTGTAGGAAAATACTGGCTCTTCTGAATGAATACAGTATTAGCCTACATGCAAATTTTTCAAGCCCCTATATAGATGCAGCGTTTCTTGAAGCTCTATATATTTTGTAGGATATTCCCAATTGCCATTACAAGCAACGACTTGGAGTAGAAATCAACATCCATTATATCTGACAGGATGTGATTTGTGAGTAAGATGATCAGACATCCTTTAATTGATATAGAGCTATGCTATTACCATGGACATCTATTGATTTCTGCTTGCCATTTAGGCTCATTCTGAAATTGATGTCAGGTGCAGTTGTGACAATGGATTTCACTGTAGAACCATTGTAGCTGAAATAGTTTTAGCATAAGTACACACCTTACCTATTGATGTAGTACACACCTTACCTACTGATGTATGCAGCAAGGGATGGATATACAGGAGTGCAGACAGTGCTCAATCAAATGGAATCTGGCACACCTCACAGTCTTTTTATACTTCACATGTTTTACAACAATCCACAAAAAAACATGCATGCCATTATTTTGCAGTTATTTTAAAAGTTAGGTCTGCCCAATAAGACTTTCAGTGCTGTGTATAAACTTCAGGGTTCTAAAATGCACTCATGGCCAACACACTGATTACAGCAAAATGGTATGGTTTGATTTGCCATTGGTTGACATCAACAAGTAGTTAGAGAAATCAAATTTTGTCTCCCAAAAAAGGCAAATAAAAAATTGTAAGGAAACAATCTAAACAAAATCCCACTTGAAGACAATTTATACACAATACATCTTGTGCAAGGCCATCGTTTTTCTGCATTCGCAAGAAAAATTGCAGAAAATTGAGATCTCTCTTCTTCATGGAATTCCACAAAATTCAAGATAAAACCTGAAAGAACACAATTATGTAAAAATTAACAAGTTCAAAATAACTTCTGATTGAATATTAGCTTATATATTCTTCAAAACCATGTCAAATGAATGCCCCTTTTTACCAAAGGGATATGCATATATTCCTTATGATGGCAAATCTTAAATTCAACAGCAACCTTCAGAATATCAGTCACAAAAAGTGTTAATACGTAAAGACAGACTTGCATCACCCCAGTACAGTATGACTTTTACTTAGGGGTAAGCAAAAGTCTCAGTTGGTGACTACTCTTTGATTGACATCAGAGTTACCAAATTAAAACCATGCAGTGTAGCTCATGTTACCCAGCATGTACAGAGAGTGTTTGGATTACACATTAGGGACTTGTTTACTCACCAGGATATGACCTTAAAGGGAAATATTGTGTCTGTAAGACTTTTTATTTAATCTATCCTGTTTTAAAAACGATCAGGTCCCTTTCGATGAAAGAGAGGAAACGGGGAAAAAAATTCTAGCCGGTGAGCACTAATTAACAAGTACTTAACCTTTTTGTTACAACTGACAAATTTGTTCACCCAAACAATTATGCATGCAAAACCACACCTTCGTCACCTCTG
>WURT03459240.1:0-22307 GCA_009936505.3 Holothuria glaberrima | reverse complement strand
TTCTCGAGGTCGCAGGAGCTCGCAAGGAATTGCAAGAGCTCGCAAGCCTTTGGTCGCTAAGTGGGCAGCCCGTATAAGTAAATGGATTTAAGTTTACATACTTGCTTGGAAACAATTAACTTGGATGCATACAAAGTTGAGTCAAAGTAACAATATTTCTTTTGTTTTATGAATCCAATAGCATGGTTTATCAAGCCTTCGACAACAGTAGACAGTAGGCGGTAAAGATATTGATGTAAGCCTCTAGCATCTTAAGGCTGGATATATTTTGAATTCAAAATGATTTTTTTTACCAATTATACTTTATTCCTCAAATACACTACACATGAAGATCGACATGGTACACCGATTGTTTAATAGACAGTGAACGATGATCTGGTAGCAATAACTGAAAGCATTTACTTTGTCTAGAAATTACGACTGGAGATAAGAAGACCACTAGGTTCACTGCCCAAGAAAACGAAGATATTTCAACCCCAATGGGTAAGTCCATACATAGTGTTGTTACCGTAAGGTAACATCTCCCTGTTTCAAACGCAAAAGGTAAATATATGCAAGGGTTTCTTATTTACATTAAAGAATGTCGGTGCAAGAATAAAAACGTAAAAAGAGATAAAAACAAGTACTTTTGTATAAAACTGGGAAAAACAGAACGCTGCTTTTTTATCCCCAACGCTTTTCTCCAAATATGAATGCCTTTTTTCCACACCATGTCACAATTTTGAACTGATGAAGAAAAGATCTTCCTAGATTGTTTAAGATAATGAAATAAGGCAAGTAAAAATTGGAGTAGTAAAGCCTGTTTGATTAAAGGAAATAAGCAGTCGCACAAACCTCACTTTTACAAATGAACTAAATGCTACAAATCATCTCTTATCCCTATAGACCTTATGCATTGACGTCACACTGGGGTCAATTTGGAGGAAAACAATGAAGCACACGTGTACGAACGACGTGGATTCGTACGCACATGTAGTTGAATTACGCGCGTATATGATTGCTTGACAAATCAGCTGTCTGCATTTGTTGGTGTAACTTGCAACGATACGCGCTTTTCCTCCAAAGGAGGGAGCACTTTCTACTCTGTGACATCATATGCATAAGGTCTATTGCAAGAATCTTTCAAATTGTATAAGAACATAAAGGTGGCATTCTCAGTGAAAAAAGGGGAAATATGCATAAATTTTAAATTTCAGTTACAATGTTGTCATGTGATTAAGAAGAGTCATACAAGAATTAGGATGCCCGAATAAACTAATTCAACATTGGGATGAGTGCATTTGTTAAATAGAGTGCGCCCTCAGTGAGGTACATAGGTTGAATTTCAACCAACTTCAGCAGAATTCTTGTACCCTTCCGATGCACGCCTGAGTTCACGGGTGCATCCAAAGACATAGCGCGTACAGAAAGTGTAACAAAGTCATGTCCCTTATCTATAGTTAGCTTCATTGTTGTACTCTAACATAAAGTCAGCGTGTCGTCAATAGATGAGGTCCATCCTTGCCTAACATTATTTTAATCTTTTGATCCCTGAGTGTCACATGATTACAGAAGGATAGGAATATTGAAGAAATTACAAATACTGGTGCAGTAGAAACGTTGATAAGTCTATTTTTTATTCTTCTCAGAGGCAACTATTTTGAACAGGATGACTACAAAATCTACCACTCAAAATAACGAGAAGAAAACAACAGTTGGTAATGTTTGCAATTTTATGATTTGATATGCTATGATAGTTTACGGACTAAGGCTATAGAAAAACCAGTATGTCAGCATTAAGGCAAAACAACACTGGAATGTAGGAAAATTAAAAATTAAACTGTATAATCAAATTCATGTCTGAATTTTTCCAAACCTTATCAATGCCTTTCTCAAAGGACAAAATACGTTGAGCATGAACAACCTCTTATAGTAAACTACTTTCCAAGCATCCAGGATTATGTATTTAAACGAAAATTTCTTCAGACCAAGTCGGCAAATCTGTATTTGTAACTTACAATCCTGCCCCCTCCCTATATCTCGTCTTAAACTGAAGTTCAAAAAATCTTGTATTACTTTGCAATCGTAAAAACCATGTACAGTCTTAAAAAACTCCAACCATATCTCCTCTGTATCTTCTGTGCTTCAAAGTTGGTAAATTTAACTTTCTCAACCTTTCGGAATATGATTAATTACTTAGTCTAGGAACTTGCTTGCTTGCCAGTCTCTATGAAATCAAAATCTTACTTCAAAAATGGATTTTACACACTTGAAGCATATTCTAAATGAGGTAAAACCAGAGCTTGACACAAACTTTCAAAATATATGTCGTCTTAAAAGCAAATTATCTACTAAGCAGGCCCGTCATACTATTTGCTTTGTTTACTTGAGCAATCACATGACTGGAAAATGTCAATATATTATCGACAATAGCCCCCATAACTTTGTCTTCTGTAGCAACATCCAAATTAAACTTTTGACCACTTTTTTTTCAAAAAATAGTACTGCATGTTACTTGCTTTTATTTTACCAATAGAAAAGACTTTACATTTACCTCGATGAACACGTATCAATCATTTTACAGACTTGTAGTCCTCGAGTACGTACTCGTACTCGAGTACATTTTCTGTACTCGTTCTTGTACTCATGGCTTTGTACTCGTACTCATACTCGTACTCATGGCCTTGTACTCGCACTCGGGAGTTTCTACCCGCACTACAAATCTAATCATTTATCAGACCAAAATTGCAAGGAATGCAAATCATTTTGTAAACTCTATCACTGGCACAAGTAATGTTTTTGTGCAACGTAGTATCATCATCAGCAAATACATATGTTGTGGCTTTTACACAATCTGGCAAATCATTCATGTACAAAACAAATTAAAAAAAGATCTAAAAAGCTTCCATGGGAGAATGCCACTTAAAAATAGTCTCTACCTTAATTAAAAAATAATTAACCCTAACCTAACTGTTTTCTGCCAAAGAGAAAACTCTTTATTTGTAATGTAACTTCATTAGTTTTACCGAAACTGTCTATCTTGCCTATAAGCCGATTATGTGGCAAAGTAAACGCTTTTATCAAACCAATGTCATCGAACATCAGCGACTGAACTATCCCATTCTGGAACTTTGTGTAGGATAAGGTTAAATGCTATGTCTTGCTTGTCTCGAAATTCCTGTAATGCTTCTTCAATCTTTTTGTCTAGTATCTCTGGAATATTGTCCCTTGCCATAAAAAAATTGATATTACTCGTGGTAATATATTTAAAATATATAGTAAGGTAGATTTATATATGTGACTGTAAATACAATTAACCGTAATTTTCCAAGTTTACCTTCTCTTTACTCTTTTTAAGTCAATCAGTGTCATTTCCTTGAGGCACTTAAGGACGTTTCAAAACAGTTACATCGAAGCCGGTGAAGCTATGGCTTATCTTTAGTAGAAGAAGCTCTTAATATAATAAGCCGAAAAGTCACCTGCCTTAACTTTTGAGTCTCAGTTTCGGTTTAACTATTATTTATATGTGTTGTGTCATATTTTCTAGCGTGTCTTAGGAAAAGCCTTGCAAAATAAATCACATCTTGTGGACAAACCAATTTGTAAAATCGAAAGACAGTGATAGCTGTATGTATATATATATATATATATATGTTCATTTTACTGCTTTGTTCAACTTATAAATCGTCTTTAATATTTTAGAGAAAACAATTGAGACTGTAAAGACCACACAGGAAAGCACCACATCAGGTAATAATCCATGTATTCATGCATTTCGCATTGTTTCAAACTAAGGTTATGTGGGCCGTTACTATTCTTACCGTAAAGTATCCTTTAAATTGCACTATGTTTTTAACATTACTTGGTTATTGATCTTCAGGAAAAGTGAAATTCTTATATTGACTTACCTTTTGTTGAAAGTATTATTCCACTTTCTATCTTTGACACTGTTGATCAGTTAGATGAAGATAATAAATTTAACCAGCTATTTTACCTAAGAAAAATATTCCTATCGTTGTCAATTACACTCACACGAAGCTAACAGTTACATCTCTGAAATTGTTCACTGTGTTTGATTGACGTAAAAGGAAGGCAGATTCAATCAATACACAAATCTTTTAAAGGGTACACTGATTGTTCAATGACATGTTTAGATGAAGAAAACAGAGACAACGTTGCACAGCAGAGTGGTTATGTCGTGAGGCAACACAGTATGATGTACAGATCTTCATATCAAAACTTAAGGGAATAACATTTTGGTAAGGGCTGGCAATCATCTCTTGTCTTCAGCTTATGGGGGAGGGAGGTTGCCCTTGTGTGTTAGGTTGGATATTTGGTAGGTCATCGCCCTCTTGCTGAGGTTCGAAAATGTGTTAACATGACTGTACCTTGACATGGTAATAAAGGAGGAGAGATAAGTTCCATGTGGTAAAAAAGATTGTAGGGGGAGATTTGCTAAAACGCATAAAGGCAATGGTAATTTTCAATTGTCTAGGCCTAGGGGTTGGTCCTTTCGAGGGTGTCACGCCCTTTCTCCTTGACATGGAGCTGCGTGTTAAAAGGGAATAGTGGGCGTTTTTCAAGCTTTGAAATATGTCACTTCTTGAACATAAAACTTAAAATCAGAAGGCTGTCTTACTTTACCATTTAGAAGAACACAGTGCTTTTCTAATGAGAACGTTTTCAGATGAACAATAAAATACTGCTCTAATTCTGCTTCATGTTATGCATAAATTTACGCAAAACAATGTTATCTTTATGAACAATTCCACCTAACGTTCCAGGCGATTTAAAATATTACAAGGTTATGAAACTAAGAAAGACTATGAAAAATTGACCACAAAAAGGAAAGTTCAAACACTGTGCATATCATCCTTTTCTTGTAGACCAAACGACAAATTCGCCGACTGCTATCCATTCAACAACAGAATCACATGCTCAGACAACAGGTTAGCTTTACTATGTAGAAGTAAAGGGTTTTTTTTTACTTTATTATAATTTAAGAAATAGTTTGTTTACTTTTTTGTGATTAGGAACAAATAATGGCGTCAAGGCTGTCCTAGGAATACGTTCAAATGTCCATGAAAATGTTATCTCTTTATGCACAAATTCGCCTAAACGTTCCATGGGTTTTGAGTTGCTTGGTTATAGACCAATGATAGACAATAGAATATTGACCACAATAATACAACACATCAAATAATCTTTTTTATGTAACACCCTATAATTCCTCTTCGTCTGATTGGAGGATTGTGGTCACATGTCATGGGTTATTTGGCACTATTGCACGGTCGTGTGTTATCCATCATGGGTTAGTCTAGAATAACACACGGTGTTTGCCCCTATCCGTTTCTTGAATCAAATTTTGACCAAAATTTGGCCTATCCAGGAAGTTAAGTGTTATTTAAAACAAATTATGAATGTTTTTCATTCGTGTGTAAGTATGAATGATTTCATTCGTTGAAAGATCTATGAAAGTTTTATTCAACTCTGCTTTGCCTCGTTGAATAGAACGTTCAGTCTATCACAGTCATAAACTTTCATTACTTGTATGATATCATCCTTTTCTTATTGACACAACGACAGATTTGCCGACTACTATCTATTCAACAACGGGAGCATATGCCGAAACAACAGGTTAGTTTTACCATGTAGAAGAAAAAGGTTTTTTTCTTTGAGAAGTAGTGTTAATTTTTTGAGTTTAGGAGTAAATTATTTCACTATTTCTGCTCCAGGAATACATCAAAATGTCCAAAATAATGTTATCTTTATGCAAAAATTCGCCAAAACGTTCCATGGGTATTTTACAGTTGTGGGGTTAAGGACCAAATAATGATAGATTGCGGAAAATTGACCACAATGAAACAACACATCAAATATTTCTTTTTAAATCACCCTTTTCTTGTTGACCCAACGACAGACTTGCCGAATACTATCTATTCGACAACGAAAACACATGCTGAAACAACAGGTAAATTTACGCATGAGAAAGAAATTGTTTTTCCCTTTTTTTTTTTTTTTTTTTTGCTCTTGTTTCTTTTTATAAATGCACTGTGTAACATTTGGAATTTTGAATAAATTATTTCCATTCCTGCTACAAAGAATTCATTCAAGAAGAAAAGTGTTAACATAATCTTAAAAATACTTTATTGAAGTGGGTCGACTGCACTTTCCCCTAAGTTTCTCATAATTCGTTTTCTTATAAGCTGTGCAATGTGCCTCCTCAAGCTATCCTTGCGAATTTTCTAAATGCTGGAAACTGGCAAACAACTTTCTTTTGACGTAGGGACAAACGTCATCACTCATCACCCCAATATAATTTCTGGTGTTGGGGTATCAAAATTCTCAGTTGGTTGCTGCTCTTTGATTGACATCAAAGTTTGAAAATTCAAGAGTAACTTCCATTCACACAATACAGAGAGTGTGTTTGGATTATACAGTATAGCCTTGTATACTCACCAGGACATGACCCAGAGCAATAAAATAGGTTTGTGTCCGCACAAGGAGGAGCGTTTAAACAGTTATGGGAGGAGCTAATAAGTTGCTTAGTTGGGAGAATTGGCACTGTCTGGGATGACTAGAAAAGTCTTTTAAACTGAAAACCCTGCTGTTAAGTACCTATTGTACCAATATACTTGCATTTCAACCACTTAGATGTATCATTCCTTACCCTGCCGTTCATCGATGTTGTTAGAAACGAGTAAAGACCACGAAAAACACATCATTCAGATTTTATGTAGTCGTTCTTATAATCTTTTTTAGGTCCTGCATTATGTAAAGAACTATTTGACACGGAAAGTTCTCCTGTGACGTCATTAAACTACCCAGAAAATTACCCGGACGACCTTGATTGTGAATATAAAATTGTCGCCTCAACGGAAAATGTCATACGCCTTGATTTTGTTGCATTTGATGTAGGACCAGATTCCAACTGCGATAAGGACTATGTTCAGGTATGACATGAACTTTCTTGGTATGAATTTTGATCCAGTTACAACCCTCCTCTTAAAATTGTATGTTCAATAATTAATGCAGAGTTAAACACGGAAGTAAGTCTTATTTTCACATTGCAGTACGTTGATGTATAAACTGTTTGTAGCCCTACGTCATTGGAAGAAAGCATATGTGAAAGACGTACATAGCCTAGTACAGACAACATGCAAATCTTTTACACCATTTAGGCCTTCGTCAGATCTCACGTGAAGCACTGAACTTTATGTCTTCTTGAAGAATATTGTTTGGAAATTTATTCATGAAGGGGGGGGGGGCTGTTTTTATCTACCAAATGCACCATGGCGATTTACACCGAGCTTCATCTAGTCTTCCAAGTTTCCACTAGTTAACTTGAAAAATGATGTAGATGGTATCCAGCAAAAAACGATGCCAGTTCAATTTTAGGAATACGAATTAATTATCAAGAATTTTGCTTTCAATTTTAGGTCGTAATCATGGGCGGCGATCCTGGGGATGGGGGATATATCCCCCATGGAACTGGAATGGGGACACTGTACACAATATCCCCCATGAAATCAACCCGGCAGATTCAGAAATCAGAACACTTTACCATTTTCTAGATTTTTTTTACAATAGGTCTATTCACTTTTTTAGGAAATACTTTTGACATTGTCATAGTGTCACGTTACAAAGCTTGGAAAGGGCCATTTTCGGTAACTGTGGGTATTTTTGGCCAAAGGTTTCTTTGTACCCTCCGCGCCAACTGATGGTGACGCTCCGCTTAGAAAGTGACACTGACTATACCCTGCCCCCCCCCCCACACACACACACACTTTCAAAGACGGATCGCCGCCCATGGTCGTAATTATTCACACCACTAAACATTAGCGCAGATGGGTTTAGCATCTTTGTTAAATAAAGCAAGTGCTTGGTGTAACGTTGATCTCCCCAAATCTCGTTTGCCAAAGCTTTGCAATACTGGCATGAAAGTTCAATTAATGCAAGAGTCAAACCTAGCCGTCCTGAATATCAAAGGTCCTTCTGAAACAGGTGGGCAGGTGGGGCGAGTATTTAAAAATTGTTTTAACATTTGCCTTCAAATATTAAACTGTCTCAACTCTCGGGCTCGTGACGAATGATATGGTTAAGCAACGAACTGAGTCAGCGGAACAGAAGACTGGTTTGCACAGCTAAACATAGTCTCTATATACCTAGAATACAGCATTTTTCGAGGACTAAATTTATCTAAATTATCCATCTTGAATTGCAAGGTGCTTAACGGTACATAAATCAGAGATTTGCTTGTGTATTGTTGAACATGCAAAAAAATCAATAGAATTAGGGAAATCGATGCCAAAAAGGATTTTTCCACACTCATAATATTGAGTCCTAGCTGGAAATAGCCTTTACAGGCTATTTCGGTCATGGTTGCCTTTTTGAAAGGATGAGGGCTGCGGATTTATTGCAGACACGCACATGTATCCAGGGAGGTGTTGGGTAGGAGATCCAACATTTTTTAAACTCTTTGAAGCAATGTTCTTTAACGATGGTAACGTTACTCTTCTCCTTAAAATGTTGATTATAACAAGATCAACTTGGATCAGTGACTAATTGTCAAATTGACAATAAAAAGAGGCACTTCTTGCTTAGAACTCTTTAACTTTTTATTACCAGTAGTTATATGAAAATGAGAAATTTGAAAACTTTTTTCCTTATTTAATCTTATTCCAGAAAGGCAACATCTTTGAAGAATTTCCTCAAAACTTAAATTTCGAGAACGGTAATTTTCTTAGTGATGTGGAAATTTGTCCAAAAAAAAAAAAAGAAAAAAAAAAGCTTTAGGCTTGAACGAACTTTAAGCAGGCGACCCATCAAAATCGTAGGGCGGCAAAGAAAGCGCAACATTGAAACGCTGATTGTCAATCGTATAAATGAAAATGTTGCTTAATGCTTGACCCTTGTCGGAAACAAACTTCACACCATGTTTTTATCAGGGAGTCCCTCAAAGCTCCCTGGTTTTACAATGACCTTCTTTTGGGATCCCTTGGATATGAAAGGAGCCGACCATCATTTAGGGGTTTCATCAACAGTGGCGGTACAGTAGGAACAAAGAAACCTGTCAATCAAAGTTTGATACATGAAAGGGATGAATCAGGTACATACTGTCTGATAGATTTAGTTGCTGTGTCCTCTAACACATCCTTGATGTATTCAGTTCCGGATTTAAGCATGGGCCAGCGGTATATGTGCCCAGGGGCCCTCACAAAAGGGGGCCCCACAAAATTACATAATTGTATATTTTGGGTAGAGTATTTCAGACTGAATCCAGGGGAGCCAGCGTGCGAAACAGAGGGAATCTCACATTGTCGAGTCTTGTGGAGAATTATAGTCGAAGGGGGCCTCACATTAGTTTGTGCCCAGGGCCTCTACAAAGGTAAATCTGGTCCTGGATGTATCTTTACTTCAATAGCTTTCATCCTATTCTACTGTGGGCAGTCAATTTTTGAGAGTGATCTGAGCGCATCTTTTGCTGAGTTTGACAAACAGATAACTTACAGGTACATCTTGTACATAGGTTGCCCCTCTCTGTCATGAGAAAGCAAATTAAAAGAAACAAGTAACGATTTCGCTTTCCATACTTTCACAATAATACTCCTAACAATTGTTAAGCTTCAAAAACACCTGTTTACAGTTTTACCTTTTTTACCTCCTACCAGCGAACTTACAAGAACATTTTGTAGTCTTTTTTTCGAACCAAATGTGGTAATGTGCGACCAGAAGATACTTATCCACCCCCTTGCATGCTGGTCTATGTTTTTCCCCCTTTTTAAACAGATATTCGAAGAAACACCTGCTTTAGTAGCTCTCAGTGGAAAGTTGTGTGGAAACTCAATTCCCTCTGCCTTTGTTTCCACTGTCCATCAAGTTATAATCATCTTCCATTCCGACTCGTCGGGCAACACAGCTGGATTCATGGCAGACATACATTTCCTCTCATCACCTAGCTGTGGCGTCACCTACATGAATGAAAATTCGGTCATCACATCTCCAAACTATCCTAAGAAATATGGCAATAGTGAGGCATGTCATAACTGGATAGAAGCACCTTTGGGTAAAACAATTCAACTCACGTTTACTGATTTCGAGATAGAGGTCGTGCGCTCCAACAATTTTCAGCAATATGAAGGCTTCGACTGGTCTGAGTGGCAAGAATCTCTAACTACTCCAGAAGCAAAGATCTGCAACTACGATTTTTTAAGGGTAAATACCTTTTAATTCATTGGATGAGCGGTCGTGATGGTCAAGATGATCCTAGTGTCTTGACAGACATTGTGCCCCATTGTCGTCTTTATCAACAACATAGGCTTTAAGAAAGTATTGAATTCCTTACTTATTTAACAAAAACACAGCAAGTACACTTACTCCCAAGATATACCTGATTAAACCTTTTTAAATACCAACTGAGCATACAATTTTAAATCTATGGTTCATTTTATGCATATTTATTAGGGATGTCACGGTACATCGATAATCGTGATGATTGCGATACTAGTTTCTCCATGATACAATACTTGACATCCTTTAAGTATCGCGATATCAAAAAAGAGAAGAAAGTAGAAGCAAATGAGAGCATTGTGTTTTCAACAATATTCATAAAAATTTATTGCATTTTTCATGTTTTCAAAAACTTGTCATGTTGCTAAAATGATTAACAGAATAATTACAAAAATCAAGCAATTAAAAGTTTGAGATGTATCAAGTGTATAAATTGAATACACCCACAGGTTTAATTTTTAATCGGATTATATCGGGATACAACCATGCATCGCGATACTTTCGGAAGAGACAATCGCGATGCCATTCTGATGTATTGTGACAGCCCTGATATTTATGAAATTTGCTGTCTAGACTCTGCTGAAAAGCTGTTTCCATATAACCCAAGATTCTAGCAGAATATCAACCTTTTTGCTTACGGCCCTTCTTTTTCTCAGGGTCCTCTTTCTCTCAACTTGGAAAACACCACGTTAAATCAGGTGGCATGGTCCACTAGATCAAAGGTTCGGCAGCTCTTTGGTCTAGTGAACCTTCGGTATAGTGGATATGGCCCGAATTAGATATTTCATTACTTCCAGCAGCCTGCTTCATTACACGCTTCACCAGAAACAAAAAATACAGGCTGAAATTGTACCTTCCTATTTTGTGTTTGTGTATACTCTAAATTGCATTTCCATGGGAGTGGTCTGAATCAATCTTTTTCGAGCTCCCTGCTTCACTTTGTTTATATTGTCCGTAGATTTGGATATAATTCTATTAAAATTGTATAGTTGTTGAAATTGATAAGGAAAATAGAAATGCCTAAAATTTAAGGTAAGCCACTTCTTTATGGAGAATTACATAATTTATAAGCATGGCCTGTCGTGCTAATTGCTTTATGAAGTCATCACCCAGACTCGTTTTTGTTTCTTGTCTGTTTAAATGATTCTCAAAAAAGCTCTCAATTCTCCAACAAGTTGACTTGTGGAAATTCTACAAAATGCTAACTTTTAGCCTACAGTATTGTCCTTCTTTTCTTTCATCGGGACTCTCTAAGGAAGTACAAGTAAAAAACTTTATTGCAAAGAAGCACAACTACTAGAGAAATATTCAGTGCATAGTATCAAATGCATGAGTGCCCTAAGTCTAATTGATAAACTTGTATTGTTCCAAGAATGAAATTTGCCAGCAAGAAGGGTCTTGTAATAGTTTATTTTTAAATGAAAGTATTCTTAATCTGTATTATTAGCTAGGCATGGCATTATAGCCCTCAATGGTTACCGAAAACAGTACTCTCGGAATTCCTATTGATTTTAGGAACAACAACTTGTTGTTTTAGCTCCTACGGTAGTGACCTGGCCTTCGTAGCAGGCTGTATGGCATATTCCTTGTTCAGTCATGTAAGCCTTGGGAGCCGAGCAAACAGTCCGCTCCGCGGGGAAGTAGTATACACAAGCCACCAAAAATTACCATGGTTTACTATGGTAAATCTATATTTTTAACCATGGTCAACTATGGTATTTTTTGCTGGAATACGTTACTCAATCTGTTAAAATTCACCTAAAATACCATGAAGAAGTGTCATGAAGAATCTTAAAAAGGCGAATTAAGTTTCACGGTTTATCCCCTTTGACTGTTTGATGAACAGATAAAATATTACCATGTGGAAACTTATGATCCATCTCATTTCTGCATTTGGTGCAGTGACCATGGACCATGGTCAAAAATACTCTCCTCATCATCTTATTTTTCAATAAGTGCCACACGTTTTCTTCTCTCAGGACGTAATTTATTTAACCAATTTTCTCATTTATTCTTTTTCTATAGTGACATATGTGCTAAATGTTGCTCTTTACCTTCTTCTTCAACATAATGAGATTCAACTCTTCACCCGTTGTAATGAGTGGTTCTATCCATTTTTTTAATTAAGCCTAAAACTTATTAAGTTACTTCTTGCGTAATGAACATGCTGAAATAATTTATTCTTTTTTCTAGGTTTATGATGGTGAAAATAGCTCAAGTGATTTGATCCTGATGTCCGACTTATGTGGAAAGACGCCCCCGCCACCGCTTCTCACGACCGGCAATAAAATGTATATCTATTTTGAATCGGATATCTTTACCACTTTTCGTGGCTATCGCGCAACATACCAGTTTTTGTGATCGGACGTCGATGTACTGATAATGAACTACGGTCTGCTTTTCGGTTAGCATATTACCTCTGATTCGAGAAACACACCTCATAATCTTCATTGCCGTCTGTTGAGGATGAAGACACGCAAATCCTGATCCGAACCACAGAATTAAAAGTATGTTCTGGTGACGAAATTTGATGTTTTCAGAAAAGTAGAAAAATTTTCTGTGTTAGGCAGTGAAAACCCCATTTAAATAGCATCTTGCATTTGGAAGATGCCGATTTTTTGAAGAAATGCTGCATTTTCAGCTTCCACAGTGCATGATGGGAAATCTGGGATGTCATCTTGAAAAATTGATTATATGAAGCTTTTGTATTTCTTTAATGTTGATATCACTATATTGAACATTTCATAACTTTATTCACTGTCCCATAGGTATGGAATAGTTTTATACTATATCTACACGGAAAAACATCTAAACATTCCAACGGTATCAAGGACAAACAAGGTATCCAATTATGAAGAATAACAAAAGGAATCTGAGGCAATGTGCCCACTTGGGATCATGTTCTGTGACCTTGAGGAAACCTGGAGATATTTCTTATTAAAAGTAACTAATCTTTAGGAAGGGATATCTTGAGTTAGGAATGGAGTCTGGGTATGGGGTTTGGACTACATGTGACGAAAATTTTTTTATCGAAAGCTAGGCTATAGAAAGGAATGCACAATAAACATTTAAATGCCTATGAAGTGGTTAATGTCTTTCCCAATCGAATAATACAATTTCAACAACTGTTGTGTGGAAAGTTCACCCAACTATCCTGGGAAAGAAAAGCCCATCATGCTAATCTGAAGTAAAGAAAGAACCAACGGATGAGCAAAAATGGTTATCCTAAAACCAACGGTTGGTTAATACATTTGCCCAACAGCTTGATGTAAGAAGTGACCAACAAATAGGTATATTTTGAAATGCTCATTTCCTTAACATTTGGGTCATTTTCTTCCCAACAGTTGGGTTCAAACTTTACCAAATTTGGTTGGTCAAATATTTGCCCAATTGTTTAGGTTGTTGAATAGATGCCCTATGTTGGGCAAAAAGTTGGGCAAATTTTGCCCATTTTTTTTAAGAGTGTAGGCAATGCCTTTAATATCAATCAGCCAACGACATGTGAGCTCCTGTCTTTAAGTGTACTACCCAAAACTAAACCAGAGTGGCATTTCTCTCCTTGAATTAAGGGCTATAGCTAAACAACCAGTGTCTCATATACGAAGAGCAGAGAGACATACAGACAGCAAGAATGAAGCCTTTTACAACTCCCATTTGGAATGAACACTTTTGCAACCAGTTTTGATGAATATTTTTTGTAAGATACAAATAGCTGGAACTTGGTTCCACATATCACGCACGTTCAACGAAAACCTGTTCCAAAGAGAAGTTTCCCAGGCGACTCACGTTTTCATCCGTCCTTCTCAAATGATAAGCTACATCACAGCTGACTACTTAACACCTGGAAGTAGCAAGTTATTTGGGATACAGGTTCTTTTATGGGGACATAGACTCACTTAATAAACTCGCCAGGAACCAAATCAAGAATCCTCCAACCACAAGTTCACAAGTAGCCCCGGAAATTGTAGCCTCGACTACAACACTGTTAACAACTTTGCCAAAGCAAAACAGAGCTCCCGTGAATAAGTAATTAATGACATGCATTCGTCACCCTAAAGTATATTTTTAGTGTGGGGGTATCAAAATTCTTAGCTGGTGACTGCTCTTTGATTGACAGCAAAGTCTAAAAATTCAAAAGATGCAGAGTATCTCATACTCCTCACAATCTGACAATCCAGAGAGAGTGTTTGGATTACACATTATAGCCTTGGATATGCTCACCAGGACATGACCTTGAGCAACAAAATAGGTTTGTGTATATACAAGGAAGAGCTTTATACAGTTACGGGAGGGGCTAGAAGTAACTTAGTTGGGATAATTGAAACTGTCTGTGATGACGAGAATTCCCCTTTAATTTTCCAAAAAATCCCAGATGACGAAACCAGGAAGCGAGAATTTACATACGAGGTGTGCAGTAATGCTCTTAGCAAACTTTACCGTTCCATATGTTTGAGCAATATGGCATATTCCACTGGAGTAACTTTTTGACCGTATTGTGCATGTTTATACCCACAAGACGGTATAGCTTCATTCATGTTTACAAACAAATGACGTCATGACTTGTTGGCTAGAGACTTGATAAGGATCACCTGCGCTTGCGTCACAATGAAAAGTAGATTTTAATTAGTCTACGTTCTGCGACCAGGCGTTTACACACGCAAAACCTAACATGCACGCATGTGCTCTTGCGCATGCCGTATGCCAACCAGTGACGTAACAGTGGATGGTCTAACTTCACATAAGTTTATCACCTAGTTATGGCTGTATGGTGTAAATAGACCTTACGCCAAATAGCAGATCGTGAAGCACCATGGGAAGGATAATTCCAATCCCGCGAGCTTGAGCATTGTGACGATCAACCTTCTCCATGGTGACGATCTACTTTGATTGTCTGTTCATGGAATAATCCTTCCCAGAATGCAGTTTTGAAGCGCCCTCTGTTTATTTGGCATAAGATCTAAGGGAATATGTACACACTTAAACTATATGTTGTACGGGGGGTCCTTAAAAAATGGTGTCATTTTTGTACGTGGACATTATACCTTCTAAACTTATTCACTATTATTTTTCCGTGTCTGAAAAAGTAAGAGTTTTTAATGGTGAAGTGCAATCAAATTATAATGAGATGTACGTGGATGTATTTCAGTGCAGCATATTATAATAATACAGATAGTAGTAATATGAATAGATATTCGCAACGTACGGGTTGCAAATACACGTAAAAGAAGCAAGGGCGTAGGAAGCAAAGGGAGGGCTGGGTCTGGGGCGCTAGGCCCAGTGAAAGTTGTGGGAGCGTAAGTATGCTTCAGCCCCCCCATCCCACTTTCCAAGGACGAAAACCCCTTATTTGTATCCTCTTTAAGAAATGCCAAAAATTTGCAGTAATTCACCTTGAAAGGTGAAAGTGCATTAACGATATGGTTCTACACAATCTGTAAATAATAATTTCACTTGAAAGGCTATGAAAAATTGTAAATAGTAACAAATTACCTGTACATTTTAGGAAGACTTTAGTAGAATTTTCAATTTTACACGAATAAAAGGAGGTAAGGATGTTTCAACAATGCTCGTGGCAAGTTGAGGCTATTTAAACGCCAAACAATGCAATGGAATCTTATCTTAAGAAGGAGAAATCGACGATGGATTAGGCGATGTAAATGGCAATATCAACGGATGATCAGCACATTTACCTTTGCTTCAGACATGTCACCTGGACTTTTCCCATCGGTAAAACTTTACCTAAGATTTTCTTCTTTATCTGATTTGGCAGTCGTAACGTCGTGTGTACGTCACGTCAAGACATGTAAATTAGCCTTGGAATAGTTGCATCGCTTATCGTCTGGTATCGTGACTCATAATACAACTCAGCCTCAAAATAACACATGTTTGTCGTTTTTATTCAATGAGATCTTATTTTAATTAAACATGAAAAAGAAATATTCCCCTCTAGACAAGGAGTAGTGGTGTAACCTAAATTAGAGGAGTAAGTAAAATTTTCAAAAACTTTTTGAAGCTAAACTCGTACCTAGTTATTTACTTTACAATTATCACTCTGTTCAACATAATCCTTACTAAATTGATGTTAATACGGGTATATTTGAAATATTAAAAGCTTGAGAGTAGCTGTTAATAAAATTCAACAATAATGTACAAATACGTCATCAGTACTGCAGCTTTGCAAATTGAAATGTTGAACTTGAATTTACGCATTTTGATTGCATTTAAAAGTAAGGTTCTTAGGCTACAGCCTCTGGAATAAAAAAATTTCCCACTTCTCTTAACTTAAATGCTTCCCATTATCCTAATTATATTCATGCCAAACACCATTAGAAACAAATCCCCAAATTACAGTTGCTTGCTTAAATTTCAAAAATATATGAATTAACTTAATTAATTATCTTACAAAACCTTGCATCGATGTAAGAAATTCTTCCTTCAGCACAGTTTTTTTTCTTTTTCTTTTTTATGTAATTGTTGCATCGAATTTCCAAAACAAGACAACAGTCACCTAGAAGAGCCCGGGTTTATTTGATCTACTGTAAGCATTCCAGGAGATTGAGCGTTTATGATCTCAAAACGGCCAAAACCTTATACTATTTAGGTTATTAACCCAATAAAAAAATCTTAACAAGGTATATACATCCAAAAGTTAATTTCAGCAAGTGAACCAAAACTTTCTTAATTGTCAAATATGTTCCAAAATTTTAGACGATGTGAGAATTTCTGCCATCTCACACCAAATATCTCAAGATTGAATCTTGTACCCTCAGGTAGTTTACTTTTGCGCATAGTTAACAATGGACCTCATGCATTGACGTTACGTGACGTCATTTTGGAGGCCAAATAATGAAGCACACAGTAGACTTCGCACGTGCTTGTAGTAGACTTCATTTCTTGGTGTAACTTGCAATG
Organism: Holothuria glaberrima; assembly: GCA_009936505.3. NCBI lineage: Eukaryota > Metazoa > Echinodermata > Holothuroidea > Aspidochirotida > Holothuriidae > Holothuria > Holothuria glaberrima. Next base: position 5,126 of record WURT03459240.1, on the reverse strand, counting down.
ATACGCGTTTGCCTCCAAACGAGGGAGCACTTTCTGCTCTGTGACGTCATTTGCATAAGGTCTATACAAAGGGAAAATTTATCAGTTATATATTAGGGTGACCGTCGAATGCGCAATTAAAAAATCTATCATACAAGATTGTTAATATGCAATGTTATGCTAGGTGCGCACTCGACGGGCCCCGCAGTCGACGGCACCCTACTATTATCTAATCGCTCCGTGAGGAGGTTGAGATATTGAAGTTACTTTGCCTGTTGGGCCATATACGGCAATGCCGGTTGAAATAACAACCGTTGCCATAGTAACAGTTAATTTTCCCAGGTTACTAGTCTAAGGGACTAACCCATGGTGGGGTACCCCAGGGTAACCAGAAGTCCATAACTGAAGGAGGGGTCAAAACAGGACCTTGTGTGTGTTAGTGGGTGAGGGTGGGTTTGTTTGGCATTCAGACTGAGGACTTAAACAATGGATTTCAGGTCGTCTGAAAGAAATTCAATAGATTTCTCAAGTCCTCGAAAGTTTCAACAATAGACATTCTATTGTCTAGGTTAGGGTTAAGGAAGCAAACACAAAGGAGATAACAATGAGGTCCTCGGTTTGCATGTAAAACCTACTTGTGTGTGTGTGTGTGTGAGTGTGTGTGTCCAATTTTAATTTATTAATATCTCCTAAAACGGTGAAGCCGATTTTTTTTTCAGACTTGGTGAAAAGGTGCTCTAGATGGAACCCCGTGCAGCAATGAACCGGAAGTAAAGGTCAGAAGTCAAAGGTCAAATTTTAGTGAAAATCACTCTTTTTACAATAACTAACGTGATAATAAACGTGTCTAGTACTACCAAATATGTGGTTGTTATGGCAACCAATGTCAAAGGTCGCGTGACGGAAGGGAATATACATTCAAAGTGAAAATTTGTACCATGAACTCCTTGTGGACCAGACTGATTCTTTTCAAAAATGGTGGGAAAGTGTCCTAGTGTAGAAACTTGTGTCTCGAGACCCTTGGAAGTAAAAGGTCAAACGTCAGAGGTTAAAGGTCAAATTTTGTGAAAAATCACATTCTTTTAGTATTTTTGTTAAATTGCAAAAGGAAACATCCCCCTAATATGAAACTATTTACATATACTACAGATGTCTAATACTACCAAAATATATGGTTGCCATGGCAAACAAGGTCAAAGGTCACGTGACAGAAGGTCAAATCTGCATTTTTTTTATTTTACCAACTGCTACTAAACGGCTAGACCGATTCTCTTCAAAATTGGTGGTGAGGTACCTCAGTGTGTAAAGTATGTGTCCCCCAGACTCTCCGAAGTAACTGTCAAAGGTCAGAGGTCAAAGCTCAAATTGGTTGAAAAATCACATTTTTTAGTATTTTTAGTATAATTCCAAAAGAAAACATTCCCCTTACATGAAACTTCAAACATGATAAACGTGTCGAGTACAAACAACATATATGGTTGCCATGGCAACCAAGGTCAAAGGTCACGTGACAGAAGGTCGAATACACAGTAGCGTAACTGAGGTGATAACAGTGGGGGCAGGGATAAAAATAAGGTCAATGTACCGACAGCGCATAGTGAATGTACCGACATTTTGTCAAAGGGTCATCACTGAACAAGTCACCACGCACTCGTGCTCCCCTCTCCCATTAACCCCAACTCTTGCATTATTTTCCCATACCTTCGTAGATCATTAAACTACAAAATACCAATTACCAGGGGCGTCGATTTGATTTTGGAAGTGGGAGATATCTGGCCTAAAACTTTTCTCTTATCCTGGTGAGGAGTCTAAGAGGAGGAGGGCCAGATGCAAAATGGTGCCAAATGTTTCAATATTTGGGGTACACTTCATTGCCCGAAGGAAAAAAACTGCATGCAGGCTCAGTCAGGTATGGTGCTTGGATTTACCGACATGGGGGCCAAGCGCCCTGCGTAGGGGCCAGCTACTCTAAGCCCCGACGGGAGCAATAAGCTGCCGAAATGATGCCGATCACAAAATATAAGGCGGGCGAAGCGCGCCGAAAAAAAGGGTTTATATTACAAAAGATTTCATATTTTTGTTTTCATAAAGAAAAGTTGAAAAAGTTTGGGTTTTTATTAAAAAATCTGCCCTTGTTAAGAGCAAACCAAAAAACTTGATGGTGCAACTGCATGGTCTTCTTCGGGGAGTACAATTTTCATCTAACCCATTTAGGCTCCCAGACGAAACTGAAAAATCTTTTTCCTTACAACATATATTTGCGGCGATGGTCAGGTTGAAGAATCTTCCAGAAGATAGGAAAAAGAGGTTAAAATTTCGCAACGTTTCATTTTCGTGTTTCTTTTGAATCAGGACTACAATATTTGTGGAACATTTAACGTTGAATAAATCCAGTATGTTGGAAATGGCAGGCGTTACAGCTAGACAGAACTGTAGATGGAAGAGCGCGTAGCGTGCGAAAATTTTTTGAAGTTATAAAAAGAATTGTTACAGAACTTACTGCCTACGGACCTGATAAACAGCCATGTGGAACATTCTGAGCATATTAAATATACGATATGCCTATTAAGTTTCGCAGTCGGCGGATGAACCGCTAATATCAGCAATTGTACCGACAGACCATCCCAGGACGACAAGTGGGGGCGACCGCCCCCTCTGCACTTCCCCCCCCCTTACGTTACGGTACTGCGAATACACATTTTCTCATCTTGAAAACTGCTACTTAAAGGGATTTTCCAGAGACAAAATTCAGTCAGTTTAAAAAATGCAGAAAATTTTCTCTTTTAGGAGGTGAAAACCGCATCTCAATAGCTTACAGCGTTTGGAAGATACAAATCTTCAAAAAAAAATACAATTTTTTCTCGAGATAAAAAGTATTATTGGAAATCTGTGGTGTCATCGCGGCACATTAATTTGACATAGAATTGAATTTCTTTATGATATGAATGCCGCTGTAGGGAATTCTTTGCAACTTTGTTTGTTATGCCCTACATAATTATGTTGTAGACAGGTAGATTTGTGCTAAATCTACATGTGGAAACATATTCAAACGTTCCAACAGAATCAAATTCAAATGACAAACAGGACATTCAATTATAAAGAAAAGCAAAGGGAATCTGAGGCAATGTGCCCACTTTTCATAACAATCTGTGACCTTGATGAGAACTGGAGGTATTTTTGACGAAAATAAGCACTCTTCAATATGAGATACCTCGAGTTAGGAAAAGATTATTACTACGGGGTTTGGAGGGCACTCTTTCACATGAGACCTTCGTGAAATTTCACTGGAAAATGACTTTAACGGCTGGACCGATTTTCCTGAAACTATGTGGGAAGGTACCCCAGGGTGGGAAATTGTGTCTCGCAAACCCCGGAAGAAGAGGTCGAAGATCAGAGGTCAGATTCAAAGGTCAGAGGCCAAAGGTCAAATTGTGCAGAAATCATTTTCAGGCTACAGTTCCAATAGAGAACATTGCACAGACAGGAAATTTGAAATGTATAGTAGGAACTACAAATTCTACCATAGTATTTTGTTATCATGGCAACCCATATTAAAGATCACGCGAAAGAGGGTCAAATGTGTTAATTTAGATTTAAAAATGGTATCAATTGGCTGGACTGATTTTTTACAAACTTGGTGAAGTGGTGTCCCAAAGTGGGAAATTTAGTCTCGTAGGACCCAGTAGTAAAGGTCAGCGGTGTTGAAATGTTGAAATGTTTTTTTTTTTTTTTCATATGAATGATGTTCATTTGTGATGTAAGTCGATATTTGTTAAGAACTGTTTCTTAAGATATTACAAGCAAAATATTAAACTTCTATAGAGGTTCTTCACGTGACGTCATAATGGGCCCGGTTTTACTTGTTTCGCCATTTTGGACGGCAATTTTCGTGCACGCGCAAGAACTACACTGTGTACGCATAGGATCAGTCACAGTGAAGAATGTTTTTCTTTTTTCCTTCTTTTCAAATACATTTTCTTCATTAACTGTGAGGACGTTCGTGTAAATGTAAGCCTCCTTGTAGTGTTAGGCTTAAATGCATATTAAAACCATCGTATAAAAATATAATCTCGTTGTATCTGTAGTAGCTCAGTGAGCACTGCGCAAACTAGTGTATAAACTCCCCAGTTCAATATTTCTTCCGAAGATTTCCAGTAACAAATCTTGCTCTACGTTGTATATCTGTTGGAAATCGATAATAAAACTGTGGGACCTGCGATTTTTCTTGACTATTATGTAACAAACGTTCATCATCATTTTTTAAACTTTCTTTAAACCTTGGAACAATATATTTGTATACAGAGTACATGCTGCGCGCGATGAATTTGACGTCCAGTATGGCGGATTCCGCTGTGTCACATATATTTGTGACGTCAGTGAAGAACCTCTCATAGAAATCCTAAGCTTTAGCTAAAGCTTAGGATTTCTATGAAACCTCTATACCGACATTGCTATGGAAAGTGACTCCACATGGAGACGCAAATATCAGGGCGTCAATGCATTCAGCGATAGCCATACGCGTAAAAGACAATAAACGCATTAACCAATTAGGTTGTTCACGGTTACGCCACTGGTTGGCATTGGTTGGCCTAGAGAATGCGCAAAAACACATGCGTGTATGTTAGGTGTTGCGCGTGTAAACGCTTGTGCGATTGCACGCAAAAAGTGGACGAATTGGAATCTACTTTGCATTCTGAAGACAAGTTAAGCGCGCCTTATAAACTCTTTCACCGACACGCAGTGATGTCTTTATTTGTAAACAATGAATGAGTCTATTATGCAGAACTTCACAAGAAAAGCTTGGGGAGCCTGCGCGTGGTATACACATAGAATACATTTCTCTCGGAGTATTTATCTTAAATATACGTTTACACACAAGAGCATAGCAGGCGGCCATCTTGGTACGCCTTTTTCCACGGACGGTGGCGACAACTTACGCATGGACGTTAGCACCTGTGGCCGTACGTTAGTGCTAGCCTAGCCTATGGGGTCGGTCGGTCATCCGGGTTTTTTCGTTACCCTAGCAACTTTGGAGTGAAAACAACGACTGACTGCAGTATGACCATACGAGAACACTTAACGCGCTACACTGCTGGAGTGAAAATAATCCCTGCACTGCACTATAGCGCAGAATACGCGCAACACAT
>WURT03459131.1:1907-22309 GCA_009936505.3 Holothuria glaberrima | reverse complement strand
TGGGGTGATGAGATTTGCCCCTTAAAAATCATCATGCTTTTGGTGACAATAACACAGCCTGTGGATAAAGTATAGGCTGGATAATATTGCTTGTGCAGTATTGGCGTTTTAAATTAATTTTATCGAAAGGTTCAGGGCAGACCAATGTGAGGAAGTAATATTGCTAATATGAACATTAAGCAACAAATATTGGTCCAAAACTAACCAAGATATTTTGAAAGGAAGTTTAAAGGAAAGTTTTCTAAGTCCCCTTATCCATAAAACTTCCGTCACATATCCCTACTTGGCCTCTCAGAGCTGTCATCAAGTTTCACCTTCTTTTCAGAACTGGATAAGTTTCAATGACCAGAAGTAGGTCATCCACTAAGGCCTATTTGCTCAAAAGAGGGAAGTGGCCTTTTTCAGAATTGTTGGTAAAGGGGATGTACATGCTATGATGTGCTTGTGGGCCACTTTGGTGACCACACTTACTCTTAACAGTAGCTTACCTTACAATTGGTCCTTGTACCCATCATGCCACTTGCATTATCAACACCATAGCTGGTCAAGTAGCCACGCCCACCAGCATACTGCCACACCCATTCTTCTATATCTTTAGCATATCTAAGGATGGGGTGGAGACAAAAGTTTTAATGATTTCAAATTTACTTGCTATTGTGAATGCAAGGACTGAAGGAGGAATGATGAATTCTACATATGCAATCTACACCTTCACCCATAATTCACATCAAGGACATCTTGTCTTCTTTATTTCAAGTGAATATTTAAAGGGAGAAGGCAGTCACCCCAAGTTTTCTTAAAAAATTTGCTAAATCTTACAGATCTCCTCATATTTTTCTCACAGGTATTTTTCTTAATGTTCCCGTATAAAATCATTCAATATTGTAGGTAAACCATGGGGGTTATTCTGCTTAAATTTAAGAAATAAGTAACAAAAATATTGTCACATGATTGATTGGAGCCATTCCTGAACTAGTGTACCAGGGTACACTTATTCAAATTGGGGGACTGCATTTTCCCTTTAATGGCTGTCACTCCAGCCTTATCTTAAAACATTATTTAAATACTACAGCCTTAATCTCTTCTTATATTCCTCTTAATATGGAATATCTACATCCTGAAAGATAATGTTTCAGGTAAACCAGATCATTACAACAAGAGCCATCAATGAATTATAAAATAATAGCAGGATATACGAATTCAAATTGGTGTGACAGCATTTTAAACTACTGTACCGTGGCCTTTCAATTTTTAAAATACATATCTATAAACAATGATCTTTAACTGAGTTGACAGCACCTTATCTTTTACAACAATTTGATTTTCATATTTTCCACAACCCTTTAAAATCCAGGGATCAAAAATGTTGTAGTGGGTGAGGATAGAAAAATCTATCCTGGATATAGAAAAGGGTTGAAATGGTAAAGGAGCATCACCTTTGCCTCAGAGAAAAAGTAATGTGCTGGTTAAGCTGTCTACATTCAGTGAGACTGTCTTTTCTAACCTCCTGATCAGCATTAGGTAATGATGGGGATAGCATTTATCAGTGCATAAGACTTAATTAATTGGAAAATAACTAGAACAACTTTAGCTATCTACTGTAGCATGAGGCATTAAACACCTTTATTGCACCTCATTTCAAAAACCTGATGCATGTCTCAGTAGACTGACTATTTTCAATGGGCCAGATTGGTGTATTTCAAAATTCACAGTTAAAGCATGCCTTGTGGGCTGGACTCGTCCCATTGGTGGGCTGCAGTAAAATGCTGACTCCACTTCCAAACACTTTTAATAATCTGTAATCAATGACATTCCTTGAATACAAAAAAGGTACCATATTTGATGCAGGAAAAGTAGGATATATTGGTATATCCCAGCCAATCATGACATGGAGAGGGGGCTGAGGGGGTGGGGTGAGAAGTAGGGCTTTAGTGTCCCCACACACAATCCTCTGGGGTCCCAGAGGAAGATAATTCCTGTACTTACATGCCCTTGATGACCTTGTCTTCATCTAGATTTTCATAGAGTTCACCACTGAATAATGGAGTTAGGTTCATACTAGTCGACGAACTGATGGAATTGAATCGATTAAAGAGAAAAGCATGATGCGATAAACTTGGTTCCTCTGGAAAGAGAAAGCAATGAAAAAGTTATGAACATAGGTCACAATCAGAAAAGATTCAATCAGTTGATGGTTAGATGAAGGTACTGCACAACCTACGAAATGATATTTTGCAAGAGACTTCATTACCTTTTAAGATCCCTCTCCCTAAGTAATAGCAGAATGGTTTAGTATGAACCCTCAAAGCTGGAATTACCTGTATTTTTTGGCACTGCCTTGGTACCCTACAAAATGACCCATGTTTTGGGGCCACAATGGACTTTGTACCCTTTCTTCCAATTTGGCCATCAAAGTTAACCCATTGTAGGTTTGTAATTTGCATTCCAGCATGATGATTTGTAACACTTGTAAGCATGGTATAGAGGGAGGAGAGTCTGTTCAATAAATTCAACTATGAATTACATGGTGCATGCTTTGACTCCTTAGAAGGATCCTTCAAGACTGTCATGTACATCAATGTCCATCAATGCCTAAACTTTCATACAGATCTTTTGCACACAAGTGCATCACAAGGTCCATTTGTGTTATGAAGTAGTCTGTAAAAAAGTTTTTCAAGTCAGTAATACTGAGCCGTAAAACCTTATCTAACTAACCCTTCTCCCCCTGAAAAATACCCCCTCCTAGATAAATATTTTTGTCCACCTGGATGCTATCTTGCTCCCTCCAGTACCATGTCTGGCTGCAGATAAGTTAACACCCACACACCCAGCTTAGGTAAGACAAGTCATCCCAAGTTACTATTAAGAGGTATCTCCCCCCCCCCCCAACCTCAACCCTATGATTGTGGTGCTCCCACCTGAACGAGTCACCCCTTGACAACTACCATCCAGGGAAATTGTCTCCCTTGGAATTGTCGGGGGAGGGAGGAAGAGGAAGGGAAGTTGTATGGTAACCTTAGTTACATCATAACACCTTAGAAATAATTTCATCTCATACCAATGAGCAGTAACACAAGCTGGTAGTCTGACCATACGTCAGACTCTTACATTAATTATTCTTGAACTCGGAAGGAAATAAAGAGACTATTTCATTACCACACCTAAATATTTTAAAAGAAAGCTAAAAGCCTTTCTACCTACATACACAAATAATTCTCAAATTAACCTACTGAATGATGATAAAATATCCAACACTTTGTCTGGTTTCAGGCCTGCTAGATTCTTAACATATGGCAACTGGGAGCTCCTGCACAATTAAAAGTTCATGGTTTTGTTGCAAAGAGGACAATGTCTCCCTTCTTACATGTCTCTTTGTCCTCATTGTCATACTGGCCCAATAAGTTGTGCTACAACAGTGTACAAAGCCTGGTTTTGACTCACATTTCAACTGGCTGCTAATGCAGATTCAAAATATTTGAATCCTTATGAACTGAGATAAAGCGATTAGTTAAGGCCGCATACTTTTTGTCTAGAATTTAAAAATCACAGATATAATTAGGTATGGCAAGATTTACTCTCAGCATAGCCAAGATAAAAGATCCACTCTGTGATCTATAAAATGATGTAGCCTATAGGTCTATTTCAAAAATAACTACTGAAAAAACTTTTAAGTCTTAAACTGCTCAACTCATGTCTCACTTGCCCTCACCTCTCCCTTAATTCTTGCATATTCATCCTCACTGTACATCGTATTCCCCCCCCCCCCCCCCCCCCCAAAAATAAAATAAAATAAAAAACCTGCCAACTATTAAAGAAGTCCTGCTTTTTTAATATATTTTAAATTGTTAGTAAATGTTAATCTTCTACTTAATAGCCAGATGAAGTTCAGATTTCAAAATCTTTTCTTGAAAATGATCCGTAAAATTGATGTTAACAATATGCTATTATGACTCTCTAGATATACTGTCACCACACCCCTCAATCTCATTTCCTTTAAGTGTTTTTAACTTCCAAAGAGAGAGGTTTAAGGTCACATTTTATTTAAAACCTTCCAAAAACACCTGTTGCTTAGTAATTAATTGTAAGAGTTACTCAGTTTTGACACTACTGACTGCTTGTTTGGTCTAGTGGTAGAGCATCTGCCTCTCACGTGGGAGGCCCCGGTTCGATTCCCAGGTCGAGCCATACCACAGACTTAATTAATTTAAAAAATGGAACCTTCTGCCATTGTGCGTGATGCTCCGCATAAGCAACGGAGTAAGGGAAAACAAGCCAGTGAGCCACAACTGGAAAAAAGGCTGTGGCTGGCTCGACTTGAACCAATTGGTTGGAAACTGGGCCGTTAAACATCATCTAACTTGACACTACCAAAAACTTCCTTCTAGCTTCCCCCTCCTCTCCCTTCCCCTACCCCCTCTGCCTCTTTAGCTTTCCCAAAGTAGAACTTTAGCATCAGTCCCTTTGACCTTTGAAAAACAACTGGTGTAGCTCTGGCAACCTATCCTGCTACATATCATGCAGCAAAACACCTCACAGGACCTCAGCCACACACATTTCATATGTACACAGGAGTTCCACCATCTAGAGTGTTGCTTTATAGGTATCCTTATCTTTTAAAAGTTCTCCCCAGTATGTATTGTCAATACCACTATTTCAATGGAGAGATCTCAATTCACGTGTAACAGCTACTATAGAGCAATCTTTGTGATCTTCACAAAATCTTTCATAATTGCATTTTCAATTCAGCTTCTATGACGTACAGGTCTACATAAGTATAAAGTCTCCCACCTAAGTTCATTTAACCCCTCTACCATTATCTCAAAATAACGGCATGTGTCTTAACTGCATGTCCCAGACAATTATCTTCAGTACAGTTGTAAACTTGTGAGTAGTTAGAAGTACATTTCAGTGATCTGTACAAGTTATCACTAACCAATCACAATGCAGCCATTGTGTGAATTTATGTCAATCAAAGTGCAGTCACCAATTATGAATAGCGATACCCATGGATTCCTAAATATATCTGGAGTGATGCATCAAACCATTTAAATCAACATTCCGCCCATGGAATGGGCCTATGTGCAGATGACAGTACTGTGAAAGTGGGTACAAAGTCTTGTACCAAAAATAAAATCCAGGTGGAATGATTGTACATGATAGAACTCACATCCCAACTTCAGCCCCAAAGGTATTTATAGCTCCATGGTTCTACATTTATTACCTTTTCAATGGTGGTAAAAGAGGAAACAACAGATTTAGTCTTGCATCAAATTCCCATCTCTTTGGCTATATCACAACATCAGATGCTTACTAAATTAAATTCTTTTTGGCAATCAGTATATGACCCAGACAATGTCCTTAAACCTAATGAGAGTTAAAGGCATCCACAACTTCCACAAGATGAGAAAATAGAAAATGAAAAAGCAATCCATCACAAGCCGCAAAAGTCTCCCAGATTTCCAAAAGATGAGAACTCCATGTTAAGGATATAAAATGCTGTAAACCATTTTGTGGTAGGAAGTTAGAACTAAGTGAATAGATTGTTCAATACTAATTATCACTGTCTGTAGGAAAAGATATATTTGTCCAGTATAACTGTGGTTTTGGTGAAAATTTATATTTAGTCTGATAATGATTCCAGATCATGTTGTGCAAATTAACCTGCTGGCTGGCTTTATAGTAGGCTATGAGAACAAGAATCAAAACAAGGTTGATATGAAACTGACTGTCATTACTCAAACATATATGTTTTGGAATATTACGTGAAAAGGGCCTCCCATTCTAGCAGTGGTAAAAAGAGGGTGGTTTCTCGAATGAGCAGCAGACTTATACTCTAAATGGTAAAAGTACATGAGCCAAGTGCTAAGGTCCAGCAGACATCATCATCATCATGGGAAAAAAGCCACACATGTCCTAACATGTTATTAAAAAAAATGCTAATGCATTGATTATTTTATAAGAGCCAAATTGTAACTAAGCACAAACTTATCCACTGCTTAGAAACTAGCTGAGAAATGTGACATGCAAGGCATGTTGCTGAGCTGGTTTCTCTCTGGAACCTACTGTCGATGTGCGTGATGCTCCGCATAAAGCAACAGATTAGGAAAACAATCCAGCCCCACAACTGGAAAAAAGACAGTGGGTGCCACTAGATTAAAGCAAGAGGAAGTTTTAGGCGTAATACCCCATCTAACTTACTCATATGTAGCAGACTTTAAAATGAATGAATTTTAAATGCAACACAGTTCACTCATTTTTAAGTCCAAATTCCAATGCTCTTCCATAAACTTACCTGCGAAATAGTACTTTTCTAGGAGCTGGATGGTTTTAGGAAGGCCACATTCCCGAAGCACCTGGGCCCTCGACGAAGAATCTAACACAACTGTGAGTACTGACAAAGGTTTCCATTTTTGGTCATATTTTTTGGTTTCTTCAAAAATGTCTTTTTGGATTTCATCAATGGATGGCTTAGGAAGAAACTGGGTGTGATAGTTGTGACTAAATCTTTCCCTGTTAAAAAGAAAGGAAAACACAAGACTTCAAGGTTACATATCATTGTGAGACACCTTTAAAATATTGTGCATTCAACATTCATGGTGTGTACACCAACCTTCACAAATAAGTGGACAGTGGCATGGATGGTAAGGCAATGTACACACTATGTGTGAGATGAATTTTGCTCTCAAAAAATGTTGAAAGAAAATTATAGTTAACTTTCACCTCAATCTGAATGGTTTAATAGCTGTTATTAGGTCTTATACTGACTTGGTAAACCTGGGCATCCTAATTCATGCAGACTCTCTGTGTTAGCCACATGGAGGCCTACCTAAGATTCATAAGGTAAAAATTGTTTCATCATACCGTCATGCTGCTTGAGACTGTTGCGTTATGCATCGGCAGTTACAAATTTCACAAATTTGTGCTGATGCTAGGCTACGTACTGTATGTCATCATACATATTCAAATTATAAACATAAGCTATTTTTGGCACACTTGTTGTCCATACCTTCTACGATGGAAACTTCATGCTGAGAAATTTTTCAGTGAGAGGCATACAAAAACATTGTTCACATCAATACTACATGTATCTTCACCAATTGGTTTATTTTATATTCAAGTCTTTGGTGGCCATATGATTATTATTAAAACAGGTAGAAATGTCAGATGACGGAAAATCAAAACCTTGTTGAAACATGAATTACTTGCCAAATTAGCAACTGGGGGTTGTTTTAACAAGGAAATGTTTATGCATGTCTTAGTTGGACCTGTGGCATTTATAATATATGAAGAAATTTCAATGAGATTGATAAAATGGAGCAGCACATTTCAAACAGCTGCTTTTAACACAAAGAGATTTTAATTTGCAATAAAGATGTCACCTGCGGCCACTGAGCTGAAAGACATGAAGGTTATTGACTTGATCTGCTGATTAACGCAAGTTGGCAAGCTGTTCAGGCTGGTTTAATGCATGAAGGGGCACTATAAAGTTTGAAACACTATGTCCACCCCAGCGTCCCTAAACCTAACCAGACCTAATCCAACATAACCACAGATGGTACCGAGTACAACCCCTTCCTCAAGCACAACCACTCAGACACAGCCCTAAATAAGGGAATCCCTCCACCTGAAATTGGTAATGCATACCACAGTATAGAAGATGATGGTTGGATAATTGCATGGTTACAGTATGCTACTTTACAGAGAATATGTACAACACTATAGTTACAATTGAACTCTAGAACTTTGACCTTACATCAGCTATGCAAGTTATGAGCTGTAAGGTAAATGTAAAACACATTGTCCCCTGACAGCAAGGCAAAATGTTGGTACTAACCACTGTTAAAATACAAGAGGGGATCTATACTGTTGAACACAGTTGCCAGCATGGTAAGACAAGCTTGTCGACTATGCATGCATAACAACAACATGGGAATTACCTGTGATGTTATAAACAAACATAACTTCTTAGAGGTTAAAACAGATAAGCCTGGATTTATTGTGGTAAATTTCATGGCCGACCATATAAGATTATGTGATGCAAGAGACCACATGCACCTAAATCATTTTGTATTATTTCATGGTTTCTTGGTATGTCATCCTTCAATTAGAAGCTTTCAATTTTCTATTTTTAGAAAACTATTGGCCGCAACACTTTTGTTGAGGGAACACAGGAACTGAGACTTCTCACAACATTCCATAGATAATCCTATTTAATAAAAATTTTGAATATAATTTATGTATTTATTTAAAGATTAGGTACATTTATATCATGCTCTAGTTAATATAAAATTTTCATTGTTCCCCACAGGATCATGCAATCACACACGTGACCTGATCAATCAAGACAAAGTCGCAGGTGATTCTCTCTTCAGGCGAGCATCCTTGAATCATTCAACATTAAATTCACAGAATCTTTTGCATTTAAAATGCACTGACATGGCACGCAAAGAAAATAACTTTTATCATCATTGAACTGTTCAATCTCACTATGCAATAAACTATTGCAATATAGCTTTATCTCCTCAAAATATTATGCATTACAAAAGAAACAGATGTTGGATTTGAATTTCTTGAAAGTTTGTGTGAAAAAATTATTTTTCTTCAACAAATAACCGAATTTCTTGCCCTGAGAGCCTTATTTCTTGAAAAGACAGCTATGGTAAAATAAAGGCAATATTTCCCTTTAGTACTAGATTTCATGTTTATGCATGCAAATTTAAAATTTAAAGTATAAACTAAGTCAAAAATTGCAAAAAAAAATTTTACAGAACTTGAAAAATAAGTCCCAATGGTTCCACTACCATCTTCACAGAATATTTTGAAAACTGAAATTTAAAATAAAAGTGCATTTACTCAGTTCAAAATGGTAGTAAATGCAAAGAAATTTATGATGTCTGCAGTCTACTTGTACAAACCTCCGACAAACTACTCTTTCCCTCTCATTGTATTCACCTTCAGTTTGAATGCCTATTGAAGCACTCTAATTTTCAGGATCAACATGCAGATGCGAGTAACATTTGGTTAACACTGAATGGCCAGACTTTTGTATAAATTCTCGGACTGCCATCTCAATGTTGTCTAACTCTACTCTAACTCAGTGACAGTATAGATGAAGTCGTATCCCTCTCCTTTTTTCTCCTTTGCTCCTTTCAAATCACTAGGATGTAATTAAGGAAGTAAGAGACTTATTATCACACATTAATTGCTTCACACCAAATCACCCAATACTCACTATTTAATTTTACAGCATTAAAATGGCATTACCTGCTTAAGAAAAGGAAATACTTAACACTGCCTTGTCCAAAGTGTTGGAATAATGTTTAAGCAGTCCATCCAAATAACAAAGATCTAAATAAAGATCCCTCACATAAGTAGTTATTCCAAATATTGCTTCAATTATTAAAAAATTACAACAAAAACTATGAAAATCGATAATGCGTGCACTGCAATCTTTATTGGATTCAATTCCACTCCTGGTGAAACAAACCAATGGGAGTGCTCTGATATATATGAATATGCAAAAGGCAGCACAACGGAAGATGTCCACGTTTATGCCAGCGAACGAACACTGAACACATGATATTCATGCTATAGCCAAACTATGTACCATTCTTACGTGTTTTTCGCATGATTCTGAAGGTAGAATAAAAGAAAATATGAGACTGGCCATCGATATAATATGTGACTATATACTACCTCCAAGGAATAATATTGAACAATCCTTGAATCATTTAAACCCTCAATGACCTGACGGTATCAGCTTGGAGTCTGACAACTGAGATGAAGTCAAACTTTTCCTGTTTAACCTTTCCCATGTGAAATGTACACACTGACACTTACCTTGTTTAAACCAGGGATTTTCTTTTACATGTTGGAAACTCTTAGAGAAACTATCTACAACAATTTGTACGAATTGACTGAGAGTAAAACATAAAATATCTGTACCTGCTGTGTATATAAAGGCTATCACAACTTGCGTAGTTTGATTGATTTTCATACTGTTAGATTGGTGCCCCTTGCTAGTGATCGGCATCTACACTCGTGACACATTTTTTGTCAATTAGTGCATCGTTGTGCATTTTAAGTAGAATATTTGATATGTATCTGTGTGTACCGCTCGAGGACAGTTTACTTGGGATGCGGGAAGTACACAAGTGTACAGATGTAACTGGTTACTGTTACTATAGCGTTAGTATGCAGCTGTCTTCTTGAATAGTGTTAGGGGGTAACATCTACTAACACGGGTATCACGATGAAAATACATGCTTTTGCTTTAAAAACTCGAGTGTGTTGTGCAGTATACAACCTTCAAAATCACACTATTCCCAGCAAATCGTGAATAACTGCTGCAATACAGGTCTACTGAATGTAGTTCTTCGGTACATACATCTGTGTGACTCATTGAATATTCATATAGTGTTCTGATAGGCGTGGTTTAAGCTAGCTGTAATGAGAACAGTTTGTTTAAAAACAGCCTACAGATTTTGACTGTTTTTGCACCGTTTCTTCAAACTTTGCCATTCACACTACCATTTTCAGTTACTACATAAATAGTTTCATCCATTATTAGCATCGTTATACACTGACAAATAAAGAAAAACCTTAGACCTTACGTATTTCCTTATTCTTGATCAGGTAACATCACTGTAAGGACAAACTTCACTATTTGACTTCTCAGTTTAAGATACTGCCTCCAACAAAGACCGGCCTATTTAGAACGCTTATTTCAATACAATCAAACACAGCTAGTAATCCTACCTCTTGAGGGCCTTTCAATCTTTACAGACCCAATCTATTTCTACAATGAAAAGAATTAACATCCAACACAAATTATCCAGTCAAGGAAATTTCATTAAATTAGTTTTCATCACCTCAAACACTATGAATTCCTACTTTCTGTTTATTAAGTAAAATCTCCACTCAAAATGTGGCAGCTAGGCCAAAGAGCCATTTTCTCAAATAAATTGACTCACACCAAATCAAAAAGCACCCTCTACTCACTTGAAGCAACTTAGATCCCAAATTATTGAATTCTGTACAACAAGAGCTAGTACTGATGGCCCTCTGAGGGCCCTCATTCTCTTACGGATTCTCAGGCTCATCTGTGACCATTTAATGGGAACACCTTCATTCATCCGTAAAAACTCCATGCAAACATGTTCATCCATTTGTAGGATTTAAAATTCTACTCTGACATTAGCGGCAATTATCTTCTTAAAAGATAGACACAACTGAAAAAAGCAGTCTCTGAGGCAAAATGTGAATGGCACTTTGTCCTTGATATGTAATAGCTAGTGCCCTGGAAAGTTCCTAAGTTCTTTTTCTAGTCTTTACAACTTGGTTATTTTCCTATACTTTGCACAGATTCACAAACATTACCCTATTCCTTTAAAGACTCCTCTGTACTCAAGTCCCATACAACAGGCTTTTGCAGAACTTTGTTTTTTTTAAATGAAATATTGTTTCTTGGACAGACCTTTTCATATCTCTTAAATCATGATTAAGTACAGAATGATAGACAATTTAGAATAATGTAGTTGAACTTTTGAAGAAAATTAAGATTCTCATGCAAAGAAAATCAATGCCTTTCAGCTGACATGAATAATTTTTCCAACCAAACTTTCAAAATTGGAAATGCATAATATCCATCTCTTTGTTATTTCATATTTTTGAGAAGAATAGCTATCATCAGAATTTATTTGTTTCACTGAATGGTTTAATTATGATAAAAACTATATTGTCTGCAGTATGTTGGTGCAATCTAAAGACATTACCTTTCTCTAAAGAAAGCTACCTACACTCTAAAAACAAAGGAGTGAAATTCACTCCAAAAAGAGTGAATTAAGGGACCACTCCTAAGGAAGAGTGAATTTCACCCTGAGTGGAGTGAAAATTTCACTCCAAATAGAGTGATATTTTCTTCCATGTGTATGAAG
Source organism: Holothuria glaberrima (assembly GCA_009936505.3). Taxonomy (NCBI): domain Eukaryota; kingdom Metazoa; phylum Echinodermata; class Holothuroidea; order Aspidochirotida; family Holothuriidae; genus Holothuria; species Holothuria glaberrima. The sequence continues at coordinate 10,373 of WURT03459131.1, read as the reverse complement.
TGTGGCTCTATTTGGAGTGGATTTTCACTCCACTGTGGGTGAAATTCACTCTTCCTTAGGAGTGGTCCCTTAATTCACTCTTTTTGGAGTGAATTTCACCCTTTTGTTTTCAGAGTGTACAGTATTGCATGTATAGTCACTTTATAATTGAGGACTCACTTGTCATGTCTTTCCTATGATTTTGACACACATAGCTTCTTGGTAATCTCTTCTTGTTTTCCTAGAAAGTATCTAAATTATTTTGTTCCAGAATATAAATATTGCTCATTAAATGTATGGTAAATCAAGGACTGTTCTTCTGGTGCATGATTTTAACAATTTTGTTACACAATTATTGTCACGTGATTAGGAATTAGGATACAAGCAGATAGCTATTTAAAATTGGGATGAATGCATAATTTTCCATTTACATCAATCCAAATTTTCAGAATATTACTTACACAGTAAATCTACCACTTTGATATGCTATGATTCGTACTTTACTGCACAGTTGATATAATACGCCACCCATGATCTCTTTTTGTAACTTTACATGGACACTTATGCCCATTGCCCACCAACTGCGTAAACTTGTGAAACTGCTTGTGACAGCTTGCGAAGTCAAACCAGCGCAAGTAGCGCAGCTGTGGGCAAGTGTTCTTGTGAAAGCTTGCACAAATTTTCCTTGCAAAATGGCTTCGCAAGCTGTTGCAATATTTTTGAACCTGCCCAAAAAAATCGCAAGCCAGGCTGCGCTAAAAGTGTTTTGCAATGCATCGCAAGCAGTGAGCAGGCATATCTCAAGCATACGCAAGGAGCGCTATGCAGCCCAAGTCGTCACAATCGTTCCCAGGAAAATACAGCGTGTATGCTTAGGCATGGTCGGTTTGTGCAGAGGCCAGTGTCCAATCTTCTATGTCCGTAACTGAATTTATCTGTGACCTGTTTCGTAAATATTTGCGCTGGTGGGCAATGGTATGAAAAACAATGATTCGCTGCAAATTTTACAGTGCAATTTACAGCGCAATTACTTGCGGAAGAAATTGGCGCTAAAAATCACAAGATAACGCACGCTTCACAGTTGGTGGGCAATCTGCTTTAAAGGGAGAAAGCTAGCAGTCGCTCAATCCCAAGTTTATTTTCAAAAATCTGCTAAATCCTACAAATCTCATATTTCTCTCACAGTAATCTTTAGTCATGATCATGACGTTTTTGTATAAAATATTAAATATTGAAGGTAAACTATAAGGCATTGCTTTGCATGAATTTAACAAAACATGAAACAAAAAGTATTGTCACATGATTGATAGAAGCCATCCCCAAATAAGGATGACAGGGTACTCTTATTTAAATCAGGGGACTGCATTATCTCTTGAAAGTTAAATATTGCGTTTAAAATTCACCAACATAGCATACAAAGAAAATACCTTGCATCATTAACTTAACTGTTAAGTCTCACCAATAAACTCTGGCAATCTCTTGAACATGTTATGCATTACAAGAGTAACCTCTATTGCATCATTTGAAGTTTTGAAAGTTTGGGTGAACAAATTACTTTTGTGCAAAAAATAAACAAAATCCCTCTTTTGAGCTTTCAATTTCTTGACAAGAAAGCTACCATAACATTTTGATTTTGTCTATCATTCTGTACAGGTATATAATACTGCTTTAAAAATAAGAAAATTTTCTGTAACACAAATGCAATATTTTTCTTTGAGCTGCATGTTTCCAATATTTTAATAAGCGCTGATAGTCAAATCGCATTATTCACCGAAAATTTTGCTGCCAAAAATGATGAACAGTCCTCTGCTGCAGTGACAGATGAAACATTCTGTACCACCAACATCTTGAAAGATAATCTGCCATATATTACCAATAACCCACAGCATGGACTCAACTATAAACAAAACTGCAGCTACAATGTCTTTTGCTCAGCCCTTGGAATGTTTAATTAGTCAACAAGACTTCAAGTTTATTTTCTTAGAGCAATAAATGTCTGGTGCTGGTGGATATACTGCTTTAAATCATAACATTTAAACAAGGCATCCTCTTCTTCTGAAATTTATGAACTGGAAGGTATCAGTGTCAACAAATCAGTGAAGTTTGCAGGTGATCATGATTTTATAGAATGAAAACACATTTCACTCAAATGAATGTTCTAAGCCATGGAATATGTACTGTAGCATGTTATGTGAAGATAACCCCAGTGACTATGAGTAATGAACCATTACTTCGTCCCCTTTTTGACATACTGACGAATTGCAAATTGGCATAGTGACGAATCTGCATATTTGGTCATTTTGGCATAGTGACGAATGCAATTTTTGCCCAAATCTGAATATCTTAGCATTAAAAATTGAAATGACATTGTAGTTTATTTTATTTTCTACAATTTAAAACATATATACGATTAATTAAGCAAAAACCCTCCAACTGAGATAACATTCGTCACTTTGCGAAATGGAAAAACCACAGATTCGTGAAATAAAGGTTTTGGCGATTCGTCAGTTCACCAGAAAAGGGGCGACTTGTGACATTGCAACTGAGGGCAGACGAAGGTGTGGGGTCCCCTCATTTAAAGGGAGAAGGTAGTCCCCCCAAGTTTATTTTCAAAAATTTGCTAAATCTTACAGATCTCCTCTTATTTCTCTCACAAGTATTTTCATAATGTTCCTGAGTCAAATCATATGAATATTGAAGGTAAAAAATGAGTTATTATGCATAAATTTAGGATAGAAGTAACAAAAATATTGTCACATGATTAATAGGAGCCATTCCTGAACTAGTGTACCAGGGTACACTGCTTCAAATTGGGGGGACTGCATTTTCCCTTTAAGTCAAATGTCAAATTCTTACTGACTTTCTCATCACTTCGTGTTTCTCCCCACATCTTCCATCTCATGAGATGGTCCAATAAAAAAAAAAAAGAAAAAGGGGAATAATGAAAGACGTACTTCTCAGACTCTTGTTATCCCCCCCTCACCTCATCCTTACCAGACAGGAATTAAAATAGAAAATATGATGACCTACTTTACACCAAGTAACCTCCATCTCAAGAATAACAGAAAAATTTTAGTAGATAGCACTGGGGTGAATAAGAAGAGAGTTAAAAGTTAGGTATAGTAGATTTGAGCAAACATTTGAGATGAGATGGGATGAATTAATTATGTGTAATGATCCACTGGCCAATAGTAGGCCAAATGAGGGCATAAAGGGTATTACCCCCCTTCCCCCGCCAAGAAGAAAGGCTATAGCCCGAGAGGAGTCGAGGATTCTTTTGGACAAAACAGATCCTGGACTAGAATGCCTCATTCAGTAACCACCATTTCAAGTATTTTATGGATCACAACCTATTTGGAGTCCCTGATCTCACCATTCTACTGTAGCTGGAAGGGGAAATGATTAAAAAGTATTTTAGTTCTGTTTTCTCCATTTCCATTGTACATTTTTCATTAAATGGGGGGGGGGGGTGGCTATCAAGTATTAGAATATATTGCACTTTTTTCTCCATTTCCATAGCGGAAAATTCAACATTACTAAATGTTTCTAAGAACAGTTTTAAAAGAATAGCCCAGACCCAAATTTATGTTTGATATGTTTATTAGAGGAACATATTCTAAACATTCTGTGAAATTTTCATTCGCTCCCCATGATCGTTTCTCGAGATATTAGCAATCGAAATTGACACATTTTCTACAAAAAGTGAACTTGGGGCAAGGAGGTGTGATGTCATGGCTTCACATTGAAGGGCAATGTTTTTTTTTTAAACTTTCTACCAATTTTATACAACAAAACTCTACAATATTAATCATAAATGCATCCCAAATAGTGAAATTTTTAAAACTTTATGTGCTTAATGGGCAAGATAGCAACCCTAATCAATCCAAGGTATAAAACAATAGGATGAAAAAAAGGGAAACACAAAACACTGGTCCTCAATGTGGAGCCATGACATCACACCTGTTTGCTACAAGTTGACTTCTGGTAGAAAATGTAATAACTTCAGTTGCTAACATCTTGAGAACCGAATTAACATGGGAATTGAATGAAAATTTCACCAGAATGCTTAGAATCAATTTCTCTGTATTATATCAAAAATAAATTTGGGTTTGGACTATTCTTTAATTCTTGTTTTTATTTTAAGTAATAATTTTGCTTTTCAAGTTGGTGAAAATAAATTGTTTCATTGTCACTGTACTAAGGCCCTGCCCCAATATTAATTTTTGCAGCACATCAGCAAGTTTTTCCCCACCTAGGCCAGGGGAGTCATGGCAGATCTATGTTTCTCCACCTGCGAGAATGTGAGGTACCTCCTTGAGCTCTGAGCTGGCTAATGGTCCAACAAAACCAATACGGAAATTAAATTAGCAATTTATGGACAATACGATCAAAATCTAAACAAATTTATTTATACTGCAGTCTGTACTTGGAACAAAAATTGTGTTTCAAAGTTGTCCTTCATCTCATCTCATCAAATAAAATAATGCACAGTGAGCGTAAATTTTAATTTCAGAGGATGAATTTTATACCATAATTCCCATAGATCATGCAACTATGATAGCAATGTAAGCATAAGTAAGCCTGCACGTGGAGTGATAATGCTAGAAGATCTCTTACAGATGCCCAGATTAAGTTGCCTAAATATTTTTCTTTCACAATCCCAGACTGAGCCATTTAGAAGTATGAGGATCAAGGGAGCACTATCATGTATGTGGTTATTTGACCCATATAACAGCTCCTTATAAAGGGACTGCCCTTGGGATCCAGGGTTGACAAGGGGTAATGTATTTGATATCTACTAGCTGGCTTGCTGCCAGCTTGATGGCTGGATTCAATTTCATCTTGAACCTACAGGCCTACCCTTAAACTGTCAATTAAACATAAACTGAATTCGTTAAGTAGGCCTATATTACTAGACTATCCCAAGGGTAGCAGCATTGTTATTCGTGTGTACACTTGGCACATTAGCATCCACATTTTAATGTCACTCCTAAAAGCTATCTTAATGTCACCCAAAAAAGATATCAGATCCACTTGACTGATTAGGCCTTGTGGGGCCTTTAATGGTTTTTCATGATTGTTTGACTCCTTCCTGGGGAAAGGAGTAAAAAGTCATGCAGTGTACTTTAGAAGCATGGCATCTTCATTTTACTGTCATCCCTAAAACAAATCCAAACTCCCCAGCAAAATTGGCCTGATTTCTCAGACCTGGGGTACCCATTAAAACGTCTTTTCAAAATTACTTAATTGACTCTTCCCTGGGGAGAGGGAGTTATTCTTGTGTTTATTAAGAACACAAGCTGCACAATATCAAAGTTTTATTATCACCCCTAAAGTATAACAGAGCTTCCCGGCCAAAATGATTTGACTTGATCGTTCGGATCTGCAGGCCCCTTAAATGTCTTTTCAAAAATATTTGAATGGTGCTGATATAAAATTGAAGAAGAGTTATAATACGACTGTAAGTTTAATTGTACAGCTTCAGACAAAAACCACATGCTTGGAGAGTGTTGACTATTTTCTGTCAGAGTCAATAATCACACAACATGTGATCCTTGCAAAATGAAGGCGTAAATATAACATTCGGAAATCGGAATACATATGCTTATCATTCAGACAGGAAGCAGCAAATCAAGAAAGACAGCTCCCAGTTTCGGCAATCATAAGATTAACTTCTTCATCAAGATAAGTGTTGGGCTGATATTCAAGGCATTGAACATAGTTTTACCATATGCCTCACACAGGCTACTCCATACGTTTTAACAGTTGGGTAACTGCTAGCTTCCTTTGCAGACTAAAAACAAATTACCTAGGATGTGAACTTGTCATGTAGGCCTGAGATAATGGTGAATTCTTGACATAACTTAAATTCACACTGTGTCACAATTAGTCCCTTGAATCAAAGACTGAAGTTCTAGTATGTTTGGATTCAACATCTGATAAACTTTTGACTTTTACTGTAATGGCAGGCTGGAGGTAGTCTGCTTAGCTGGCCATGCAGTGTCCTATCATACTAATTCAGTGGTCTGTAAAGTTTGCAAGAAGGTAAGAACAAACTATGACCTGCATTGCAGTATAGGTGAAAACAAAGTTTGCATTGCATTCATCGACATTGAGGTATGACATATACTTAACTTTAGGAAAAAATTCAAAGCTGGATGTTTTGACCATAACAAAGGCTTAATAAATGCAGTGAAAGGGTTCAGAGATGTGTAATGCCTCTCACATCCAATTTAAGGTTACACAGCACTTGGCAAGTAATGATAAATTGGATTCATTTATAATTTTGCGCACAGATCCTTCTGCAGCCCATGCTGAATCCTAAGTAGTTATTTAGTGTGACTGCTTTCAGGGGCAGCACCGTGATTTTAAAGTCGGGAGGGCATGACCAGGACATGTCATGCATAACAGGGCAAATAATTGGGGATGAGGTATAGCATGTCAGCAGCATATTTTTTTTTGTTTCATTTGTTCAGGGCACAAACTAGGGTATATATGGGAGAGAAAATTTCTTCATGGGGATGTGGGGGTAGGAGCCTTCACATGTGTGACTTAAGTCATCTTTTAAGGCACAGACCTCATGATATTTTCGCCTTTGCTTTGGTAATAGGCCTGTAAGTTAAGCCTTGGTTCATTAAAAGCTCAACAAACTTCTCTTTTGTTGAACTATCATTTATACTGAGTTAAAATGAAATTTGTCCCTAAGAGGATCACATTAGTATGGTAGCTTACAACAAATTTAGGGTACTCCATAATGCTGGAATGATTATAGACTTTGAAAAGTCTTACGTATAGCCTGAAAAATTGTAGTACTGTATGTGTGCATTCAGGGCTCTGGGGTCTGCCTCATCATTTGAATGGGGGCTTCAAATATTATGGAACCGGTGTCTACATTGATATATTTTTCACTTTTCATTTCCCAGTGGGGGAGGCTTTTGGAGGAAGCGGAAATTGTGTGTGGCTTGCACCCCTCTCCAGGCTCTCCCCCACCGCTTTGCCACTGATGTTCGTAACACCCTTTCAAACTTGGCACTAATGAGACCGTCAATGAGGGTATTGGACAATTTCTGTGAAGTTTAGCCAACAGGCATTGTCTTGAAGGAGATTCAGTTCTCCAAATATACCTTACATAGTCTATGGTACTATTTAACCAGGTGCAGCTATGAGGTGGATAAGCTGGGAGACAAAGTTTGTTTCCATAAAAAAAGAAACCTACAATTTACAAGATCCTTTTGCAAAAAGATGTATGGGAAATTGGATGCCATGGTTCATCTATCAAGTGTTACTGTAGGCATGGTTAGCTCTTTGTGACAGCCAGGGATAAACAAGAGGAAGGGAAAATATGAATTTAGCTAAAATATGAGGAATATGGTTGTTAACTTAAGCTGTCAGCTACAAAACTAGTAGCTGACAGATACCAAACAGAACTTGAAAAATAGATGAAGTGAAAGTTGCTATCATAATACAGGATGCATTTTATCAGAACCTTCTGGAGTTATCAAAATAAAGAACTTATGCCATAAACATTATAGCAAGACCAGTGATGGTACGTTATTAAGGAAGTGACTTGGGGAGTCTTAGACCAAACACCTGGTAGAATAGGAAAGACTTTAGGATCAAGAGGCTGGACTCTAGAAATGGTGATGTCAGTTTGCCAGGGTTGTCACCTGGCAGTATATTTCATTGCTGAAGTCAGCAGGGTTTCTGTCAGGTGGGGGATTGGGGGTAAAGCAGGGAATGTGCCTCCCTTTCCAGAAGAAGGGGGTAAAATCCCCACTTTGATTTCCATAACAATATAAATTATCAATATCTTGGTTTCTTACTAAAGAAGAGGACACTTTTGCATCAATGTTTACACTTACATAAATAAATGGCCTTTAAAACAGTCCTTCAAATTGCACCTTAAAGAGACCTTGAAGCAAGCTTTTGTCCCTTGGCCAAGGACAGCATCAATTTGGAATCATGGTTTAAGCAGTAATAAATACTCCCTTTCTTGAGTTTCTGGAGGAATCCCTGATCAGGTATATTTGGGAGTTAAATCCTTGATTGGTATTAAAAAATTTACATTGGCAAAGGATGATTCAAAAGTGTAAGAAGATTTAGGGTATAAGTAGTAGTCACTTGGAATCCCACTTTTGCCAGTCTTTAAGCAAAGAAATGTAAGTTTGAACTTACATAAATAAATGATCTTCAAAACCCTTCAAATTGCACCTAAAAGGGGCCTTGAAGCAAGCTTTTGTTCCTTGGCCAAGGAGAGCATCAATCTGGAATTATGCATGGTTTTAGCAGTAATATTAAAATCCCCTTTTTTTGAGTTTCCGGTGGAATCCCTGGTCAGGTATATTTGGAAGTAAAATCCTTGATTGGTATTAAAAAATTTACATTGGCAAAGGATGATTAAAAAATGTAAGAAGATTTTGGGTATAAGTAGTAGTCACTTGGAATCCCACTTTTGCCAATCTTTAAGAAAAGAAATGAGAGTTTGAA
>WURT03459020.1:0-22310 GCA_009936505.3 Holothuria glaberrima | reverse complement strand
CTTACCTTCTAAATCATAGATTTAGGTCAAAATTTGATTGTACGTACCCCCATGTCTGACGTCACCGCCGTGGGTTATTACGTACTAACCCACGGCCGTGCAATAGTACAAAATAACCCATGGCATGTTACCACCAATCCTCCAATCAGATGTAGAGAAATTAACAAGGTGTTATATAATATACAAATAATGAATGTTTACGAGTACGATAGTATGAATAATTTCATGAGTGGAAAGATTGAATAGAACGTTTATCTTTCTACAAATGAAATTATCACTGCAATGTAAAACATTCATTATTTGTTTTATATAACACCTTACGTCCTAAATCACAGATTTTGGTCAAAATTTGATTGTACGTACCCCCATGACTGACGTCACCACCGTGGGTTAGTATATACTAATCCAAAACTGTGGGATAGTACCGAATAATCCATGGCATGTGATGACCAATCCTCCAATCAGATGTAGAGGAATTAATAAGGTGTTATATAATACATTATATGCCACTCTTTGAGGAGTCTTCCATTTTATTATCGTTTTCACTAGCTCTACAAATGTGCTCTTTCTTAGGATCCCCTCCACCTACCTGTTACAGCAATGTTACTTTTTTTAAGTGTGGAAAATAATCTTTTTTGTAGAAAAATGTGGTCATTTATGTTATTTTGAAGAGGTGTATGTGGGTCTTTAACCCCCTTCACAACCCTCCCAGCATATATTATATTATTTTAGGAAACAGATTAAAAAAAAAAAATGGGTGAGCCTTATATATGTAAAATTGGTGCGACTGCATAATTTGTAGTTTGAAGTGACAGTTTCTGCAAATATTAAAAGGTATAAGCAGTTGCCCCAAACTTAACTTGAAACAATAGCTAAATGTTACAAATTTCTTGTTTCTCTTCCAAGTATCTTTCATGATATTTTAGGACATAAATATTGTATATTCAAGGTAAACCAAGCAGTTGCTCCTTGTAAATTCTACAGTTGAGTGAGAAAAATACTGTCACATGATTCTCAAGAACCATTCAGGAAATAGGATAGTCTGCTATATAATTCTTTATTGGGGTGACTGCATTCTCCCTTTAATCTTTTATAAATATCTCGACAATTTCCTAAGAAATATCTGTCATGATTTTTCAGAGCACTGTTTTGCTGTAGCCTAGGTAGACCAAGCAGTTGCCACCATGAGGTGAACAATTTGGTAACAAAGTATTGTCAAATTAAAAGAGTCAATCATTCATAGATTAAATACGGGTAATTTGCCTTTAAAGTTAGTACTAATCTTTACCTTTAATGAGGCTATAGCACCACCCACCCAGAATTATTTAGGAATAGCCCGAGTTCTAAATATAATTGATGACTGCTCTTTGATTGACATTCATTAAAAAAAATAGCTCCACTCTGATTGGTCAATGATGACTTATACCAGGGAGTTGCCAGTACCTCCCTGCTTATACAGTCATGTTCCAAATTATAAAGCTCACATATTGTTGTGTGTAAATATGTCATTGAGCAATTGTATTTAAGTGCAGGCTACTGTGGCTCTGTCCTAGAGGTGTAAGAGACAGGTATTGTTGTTGGAACTGGACAAAGTACTACTGTAGAAGTAAACTTAGTAGAATTTTTACTGTCTAGATGAGATTTATAGAGGGTTTGATATGTACATTTTTATAGTTAAGTTTTTCTTAAATTGTCAAAAAACAATGTTGGTTTGTTTTCTGCTAGCTGATGATTGTGTGAACAGAGCCTGGTCATTGCATGTGACTGTCTTTCAAAGAATTTAATGTTTTACTTTACCCTTATAAAATGAATTTTCAGATATATCCATTTCAGTGATCCATTAAGCAGTTACACATACAGTACGTTCTTTGGATCTCACCAACTGGACCCAGTGATCCCATTGTAAATGTCATACATGATTGAAATACCCATAGATTCTTACAGTGATTCTATTCAATGAACTTGAATGAACAGAATCAAGTTCATATTAAAAGATACTGCTCAACAGAACTTTGGTAACAGAGCAGGTCCCTGCAGCAGTATGTCTGGCACCTACTGTAGAAGAGCTCTTGAACTGTGTCCCTCCAGTATTTGTGATGATATTGTTGTCAAAAGTGTAAATAGTTGGAAGTATTGGCAGGTACTGATATTGCTTAATTGCTTACAAAGCAAATATTATCCTTTACTAGCTAGATTGTCACCCCTGCTCACAATCATGGTGCTGCACAGTATTTAAGTTTGGGTATCAATGCTTTCAGAAGGTGCACAGTAATATGGTAATGAAATTAGGTTGACATTGGGGCTAAATCTCAGTGGAAGTGCAGCATCTGTGAATAATTGGCTACTAGAGAGAAACTTTCCAATCTGTGCCGTATGGATTCAATTTGACTGGTAGAGGAATTAGTCTGAAATTTCAAGCCAGGTGAAAACCATTTTTATCTTTAATTGATGCAACTTCAAGGTTTTCTGTACAGAATAAGTTACATCTGATTGTCATGTCAAATGGTCAAATGTTTAAGTCAAAAGTCAAGGCCGAGGTTTTCAGCACAGTAAACTATGAAAAAATTCACTTTAGTGTCCGTTTCTACTTGCACGTATTCCATTCTTACAGTTTACACAGTTAATTTTTTCATGTTTAATATGCACATATTAATCAAGTTTTGGTGGTAGATTTAAGACGGCGTCTTGTCTATTCTATTGTTTTCGTTGAATGCTTTTAACTGGAAGTCCATCACTGAACCACAGATAGTTTGTCATACTCTGGTTATGGTAGTACAGTTAAGCCTTTTTCAAAGCTCCACTTTTTTGAACAGCGATCTGATTGCTTCCTTTCAGGATGTTCACGAGGAGTCCTTTACCTTGAATATTGATCTGATCGGTTGCAAGGAAACAGTTACGTGTAGAGTAGAACCAGGAACTTCACTGCGGTAAGTACTCTTTTGCATTATGTTTTGAAAAATAATGTTAGGAATGGACAAGTTCCTTAAAGAATAGCAAAATAGCAGAAAAATGGTGGAAGAGTGATAGGTTGATTTATGGAGCACAAATGTGCGGAATCATGATTTGTAAGTCATGAATGTAATAACGTTTGATGTTAGGAGACATTGTAAAACAGCAGCTACTGTGCACAATAATAGGAAGAGTGCTCAGTTGCAGTATGATACACTAATGTTTTTAAACTATTTCAAGTATCTATAGGGGTATGGTCATTGTTCACTTTATGATGCTTTCAAGTAGGGGTGTATTAAACACGCCACTCTTAAAGCAAAAGAGTGAAATTCAAAAAAAAAAAAAATTCAGAAAGAGTGTCCAGAATGATCACTCCTAAGTGGGAGTGAATTTCCACCAAAGTGGAGTGAAAATTTACTCCAAATAGAGTGATATTTCACACAATTGTGAAATATCGCTCTATTTGGAGTGAATTTCACTCTTTTGCTTTTAGAGTGTGAAAAGCCTTTTGAGTTATTAAATGACAAGTTGATCTTCAAAAATGAAAGTTTCCACAAAGATGGTTTCTGAAAGAGATAGGTGGGAGATTTATCCATAGGGGATGGGTAGAGTGAGCCTAGTAGACTTGGTCCAAATGATGTTTGCGTGAATGTTTGGCTTACCCCTTTCTTTTGTCTTCGGTATCCATCTACAATGTATTATGACTGTGTTTTGGTTAAATATGGCAACTTGGCTTATACTTTAGAAAGCATCTGGGATTTAATAAAGGGAATCGCCTCTGGTGGAAGCTTCATGATGTACTCAACTTCCAAAGTGTTAATAATCATGTTCATGTACTGTACCTAATACAGTATTATGCTCATACTGTTGGTTCTGAAGTTAAATCAATGGCTTTTGTATAGGAAGACTAAAAACACATCGTGTGTTTTAGAATTTACATTAAAGACCCAAGTGCGTTATTTTTCAGATAGTTGCAAAGGAAACTAGGTATAAATATGTATACCGTTTGCTAGTGAATAGCAGATTCTTTGTAATCTACATAAGTCATGGATGTGAACGAACCTCGTGGATTCTACATTAAGACACACTGCGCTGACTTGACTGTGACCTGACTGGAAACCAGTCGGATCCCTCAGTGCAGTGTGCGCCAGCCTTTACAGTACAACTTCATGTTGGGTGTTGTTACCAAGTTGACAATTAAGACCAAGTTTAGATTCTTTTTACAATAAATACACTAATGTCATTCAGATGGGCACACAATTAAGTGATTGCCTTGGATGAAAAACCTGGAGGAAGAGGATGGGGGTGGAGGTGTGGGAGGGGAATGCATCTCCAAACCATTGAACTGCCACAGGTGGTTTTCTTGTTTCAAATAATGTGATCTTTGTGATTAGTTTTATATGTCATTTTTGAATTGTCATGGTCTCTTTCCTAGAAGTAGCCTAATCAACCATTTGAACCAAACATGAAGCAAGTATGTTCTCCTGCCTATAATTTTATGCTTATATACTTGTTCTTGTGAATACTCTTTCTAGCTGCTGGTTTTTGAAAGTTTGGCACAACTTCTAATGCAAAAATTTTTTTATGATGGTACTTTTTAAAAAGTTGCACAGTAGCCTAATCATACTGACAGAGACAATGTACTTATACCATTGTAAGATAGAAATCATAAATCGCACTCATACAGTTGCAAGGTCTGATTTCAGCTACTGTGTTACATTTGCAGTAGTAGTACTAAATGATGAGTACAATGTAGAATTATGTGGAAGGTGCAGTTGAATTCCCACTGTAGATAGCAAGCTGTGGTTGTCACTGCATTGTGTGCTATACAGCACACCTTGTTTATCAATTAGTCAAAGTTCAGTCAGTTAATATGGTGAATTATAGTATTGAAAACGATCTAATGACACTGTATAAGAGATATGATGCACCTCACAAGACAGAGGGTAAATGAATTTGACCAATAATCAGGCCAACTTTTAAGAGATTGATTTTGAAATCAGAACAATGTTCACAGTGGCTACTGTCCTTGTTCAAGTGTGTTGCTTCCTCAATACAAGAAACTTTCAAGTACTGTTCTTACTCCCCAACATATCATCAGCAAATCAACATCACATGGAATGGGTCTCAGATACAGTTTGACTTTGATTTGGAAAATTGTTTTGATAGCTTGTGTTTTTGTTTTGGCTGCTGTTCTAAATTGATTGTCATCAGTGAAAGCTGCTCAGGAATGAGTCATACCAATGTTTACGCAAAGTCCGAGTTCATATTTAAATTAAATGGCATCTTAGGAGGATGGATTTCCTGTCCAATGACAGCAAAACAAGCTCTTTATTAAAGTCAGGAAAATTGTGGTTGTCATTGTCACTTTAAAAAGACATCCTTCAAGTGTATGACAGACCAAATATTAAAGGTCAATTGCAGTCCTCCAGTCTTGACGTGGGGAAAACAAAAAAATGGCAGATTTAGCTAGATAAAATTTTGTTAAATCTGGAACCAAATTTGTTGGTCCATAAAAACTGTTAAGCTGGACATTTGAAATTACTTAAAATAAGGGAAAAAGAAGTTGCCTTAATTTTGAAATACAGATCGGCTCTGAACCTCTGACAACTTACTTTTTCAAGATTCAAATTGTGTTCCATAGAAATTGTATATTAGCAAGGATATTCTGCTTAAATAATTCAAGGAACAAAAGTATTGTAACATGATTAGAAAAAACTAGTGAGAATAGGGAGACATTATTATGATTCAAATTTGAGTAATTGAAGCATTTGCCTTTCAAGGGTGTAAGCAGTCACCCAAACTTATTTTGAAACAACAGCTTAAAATCTCACAAATCTTCTTGTTTCTCTTCCAAGTAATTTCAGTACTCAAATATTGCATGTACTCAAGGTGGAGCAAGGAGTTACTCCTTGTTAATTTCACAGTTCAGTGAGAAAAATATTGTCCCACAATTTCCAAAAGCCATTCATGAGAAAAAGGATAGACTACTACACTGATCCAAAATGGGGTGACTGCATTATCCCTTTAAGCTTTTTGTAATCATGTTGCCGACTGTCAATGCTGAAAGTGTTTTGAAAGGAACCAGAATGAGTGAGTTAAGTAGTTTCAAAATTAAGATACATGCCAGGGAATTTGCTGTACAATAAACCAATTCTGCAAATGAAAGATGCATACCCTGTTCGTCTTGGTGTGACCGAATCTACATCGACCCTCCTTACCTTCTATTTACCTATGTTTTGGCAGATGAAGTAGGAAGAGGGAGGGCGCCCTCTTTCCGAGGGCACCGGTATCTACTGTGCTATCACTTATTTGCCAGGTACTAATTGTGGGTAGGTGAGGGTTACATAGGTAATTAGAAGGTAAGTAACGGGGCTTACAGATTCCCAAACCAGGGAGTTTTGGAGATTTCTTTTGCAATTACTACAAAAAAAATGTTACCAGACATTCAAACTTTTTGACTCATGTAATGTGCGCACAGTTTTGTTATGTACCATTTCCATCAAGAGCAATCACTCACTACTTCATCATATTTTGATGTTGAATTAAAGCTGTACTATAGAGCATGGACTGCTTTAAGGTCATTGTTACTGCACAAGTTCAGTCTTCTTCAGAATGCATTGTAATTTTGAAATGTCTAACTTATTAGTATGCTCCTACAGCAGTTACATGTATCTGAGTGTCTCATGAAAGTCCTGAGAGGCACATAGAACTGCATTTACAGTAGGCCTATACACCCTCTGTTAACAATCTACAATACTGTACTGTACTGTTCCCTGTGAAGTGTTAAAGCACAAGCACATATATTTATTATTCTTATTCTGTGAGAATATCTCGTTGTACCATTTATACCTAATGAAGAAAGTAGATTAAAAGATATTCTGTGCCAGTATGGCCTTAGTTTTTGTGTGTTGCCCAGTAGACTTGAAGGGTGTCATGCAGTCAGGCCCAGCATATTTTGAGATACCTGTAATCTTGCTGGGCCTGTTTCAAGCATTCTGCTCTTAAGTTCAGTCCAGTTTATAGACCAGTTTCTAACTGGAACTTGTATCAATGGTATTTGGCATTTGCCCTTAAAGGATTAGCAAACAAAGTAATTTACAAGGTCCTTGCGCCATTTGTTTACTGGGCACAAAAGTGCAAACTGCAGCATCATGATAAAGTGCTATGAATGAAAATTTTGTTTATAACTATATTTATGGTCTATAGCCAATACAGTTTTCAGGAATTAGAGCTGTGTGATTGTAAAGGTGTACCACTTTACTCTATCCACCTCTTCAGCAAATCCTGGAACCATCCGTATGGTTAGCTGAATGTTCCTAAAATTAAAGGCAAAAATATTGGCAAGTATAATGATGAAAACAAGAATACATGTTTACCCCTGAACCGCTGTAAAACTAAAAGTAATGTCGTAAAGGTCTGTAGACATGTGAATGTGGTACCTGCCTGTGTGGTGTAAAAAGCATTAAAAATGATAAAAATTTCAGCAATTCCCATTAAAATCCATGAAATATTGACCATTTTACAAGACATTTACTGTTTTTCACCTACATCATGAATAAACATGAGCTACTTATGCAAATTTGTGATGTACAGAGAGGGACCTGTGAACTGGTTCCTCTGCTATCCTTTGTTAGTTTAGCCTTCATTCCAAGGATAGCTGTAATTTTGGAATGCCCAGAGGGGTTTATTTTGGCAGTAGCTATTTAGTTCTTTGAAAATATCAACATTAAACACCAAACTAGAAACTAGCTATTAAGTTATTAACAGATAATTTATAAAGGAATAACAAAAGGAATACAGACACTGTGCAACACTCCATCATATTTTTGCATAGCTAATGAAAAATTCCCACAAATGGTCAAACTTTGAAGAGAAATACCTTGAAAACGGTAAAAGATATTCAAATAATGCAAACGGATTTTTGATGAGGAGATCTTAATCTAGCTGTGTTGAGTAGAACAACTGAATTTATTACATGTCCAAAGACCTTTAAAAATGATTGTTTGTGGTGCCAGATAGTGTCAAATTTGGATGGTGACTTATCAAAGTATCATAGGCATAAATATACTGTTTGCTGTAGCGGGTACAGTACGTACGTTTCACCTACTTCACGTGATCATGCATCTCTTAGGATTTGAAGGGCTAGTGCACATTGTGTCATAGTAGTATCTATGGTTATGCCGTGCGTGTGTGCCTTAAATAGGCTCAGTGCTGCGTTTGTGTTTTTCCCTTCGGTTCCTGGGAATCCCACTCGCATGACATCACATGAAATCCCTCCATAGGCCTGATTGGACAGCAAGCCTGTGCCCTATGATACTGTATTGTACAATAATTGAGAGTTATCAAGTCCAATAGTCCATGGTTTGATACAAATCAATAAAAGCCAGATATTCTAAAGTTTATTAGGTCATCTAGGACATTTTCTGTTTTTCGGTTTGTTTGAATTCCTTTTGTTTTTTGGTTGCATTTTTTTATGATCTTTAACTGATCTGTATATCTCTTATGACATTGGCTGTGATAGTTATATTAAACAGGAAATGGGAAAATATGCAAGATGGGGATTCAATTTCATTTTGGAGTTATGACTGTTTATTATTAGAGCATACAGCAAGAGATTCCATTGGTGAAATAGTATCCAGTCTTTACACAAAAATCTTCTCGAGTCCAATGTCACAAAAGATGTAAAAATCAAAGAATACATATAAGTCAGATGTTCAGTCTACTGTATGTTGCCTCTCCCTACCTCCTATTTATTTAGCCTACATATTTCCTCAATTAGCTGCAAGTACCATCTATCAGAAATGGTTAGTTCATAACTATCAATTAACTTTCTAGAAGGACCCCAACCCTCTGTTTGCAAACATATAGGCCTGCAGTAGATGTAAACAGCAGGCAAGCATTGATGCTCCCAAAGCACAGGTTTTAGGGAAACTTTCTTATCTGCAGAGCCTTTATTGGCAAAAAGTGTGAAAAAAAATATAAAAGCACTTTTCACATTATGTTTCTCAATATTCTTAATGTCAGAAAAATTTAGAAATAATACAATCTTAGGTGGGTGTGAACTAATCCATTCAAAATCAAACAAAATAATTGGTTTATGACTGCCCTACTGTATATTCACAGATGGACAAGGCATAGAAAGAATTATTTATTCACATTTGGAATCACAGTAGTTACACCAATGAACTCTTGACTGCAAACAGTTTGGAACTGCCAAAGCCTGGAGTGGGGGTTGCTACACATATACAAACTGTGTGGAAACTGTGAACTGAAACCCTTAGGGAGTGCCAGCCTGTACTTATTTTGAAGGGGTGGGGATGGGAGTGGGGGTGTTGGGTATTGTCTGGTATAAGAAGGAAACAGAAATGCTGTGGAGGGGAAGGGAAGCATGCTATTTGGTTGATTCTTAGTGATAGGGGTTACTATCTAAAGCTGGGAGTTGATCTGAAAAGGTTCCAGATTTCTGAAATAGCCATTGAATCAAGCTGCATATCTTTCAAAATTGTTTTTGTAAGACTTTTTTATGCTGGACATCCCTGTTTTTAGCTATCAAACTGTCCTGCTTTTACAGAAACAGTAATACCCTATAGGGAAACATGTACATGCACACCAACACTGGTCACTGCATATTTGTGAAGTGATTTGTCAGTGTTTTTTATCTACATTTATACCATCTTCAAGGACTTCAATCGGTACTTGCCTGCAAGCACAAACTGTCTAGTAGACTGGTTCTCAAATGTGGCCCTGAGGGCTGCATGCAGCCCCCGAACCCTGTCATTGCGGCCCCTGAATTGATTGTAGATTTAGAGAAAAATCATATTCGACAAAAACAAAACACTGTAAAGTAGGAAATTTAATTATGTAATATAAAGTCACTACTGAAGAGGGGCTAGGTTGCCTATGTAGCCAGCTGTGCAGTATATTCCTTGTCCAATCATATCTACCCAATACTCATTTCTTGTGCCTTATTTGTGACAATCATGTTAAGTACATATAGTGGTGAATTGCAAAAATGGTTTGTATTTGTAGTGACAAAGCTTGGGGCAAAGTTACATACGGAAATTTAATTGCGACGTAAGGTGACTGTACAATTGAAAAACGTATTGTTTTGAACGCTTGTTGATTGGTTACTGAAACTTTCTGCAATTTATATTTCGGAACCAACAATGTGTTTGCGACGTTTTATATGAACTTGCCCTTTCCAAAGCTCTGTAACATTAAATATAATAATTCAGTCAAAGCTTTTTTCGACTTCTGGGAATGCCTCGACCTCAGCAGATCCACTTCTCTATCTGACCGCGTTTGAGAATAACTGATCAGGAGCTTCACCACATACTGGCCACTAATGAAGGATAAATGCACTGTTGTGACTTTATCCGTTTCAGAGTGAGGTTTTCATCGCCAGCTTACTAAGTATGGGATGCCAGATGTTTCTCCTGTACCTCAAACCAGTGCATGATAAACATCAAAATGACCATACTGGTGACTCACGCATGCTAGAAACAGAAATATAGACGGGTGGCGCCAGGTGGGGGAGTTGCAATGGGCTATGACCACTATTTTCGAGGAAACTCCATTTTCGTTGGCGTGTCTTAATGGGTACGATAAACTATGCAATTGCCGAAGACGACCAGTGGCAGCAACAAATTCCTTGCTTTGCATTGAATAGGGCACATTTCTCAATAAAAGCCACTACTTTTTGTATTTTCTTCAGTAGTAATCCCAAAATTTTCGGTGCCCTTCGTGCGCCAAAATTTCTCTTTTGCCATCCTTTTCGGCAACCCAGCCTCTCCTTCGGGGAGCCTGGCGGAGACGTGGCGCCACCACCTGGTTGAAGAGGCAAATTTGTTGTAAGGAGTGAGGTTTCCTGCAATCTAGAGTGCCAGGAAAGCACAAATTTCTCTGACCTCAGCCCCAGCCATGATGGAGCTGAGGTCAGGTTGCTACTGTTGGACACCTGCAAAAGTGTAAACTGCCTGTTAAAGATGAAAACTGTTTGATGTAGATACAGTTTCAGGGCCTTTAAGTATGGATTTTGCCCTTTCCAATTATTGTCCTCTCTAAGCCTGAGATCCTATCCTGCAACCCTCCACCCTTCCCAGCCTCTCAATTTTGCCCTAGCCCTCAAAAAGTTTGAGAACCACCGGTCAAGTAAATATAGAATCTTTTCATGTATCCTTCAGATGATGCAAGCTGTCTGTTGCTGTTGTCATTCATTTTTGTTTCAGTTTAAAGTTGACTTACATGAATACACCTTCACCATGTAACCTTGTAACTTTCATCTCCTTTCTGTAACATTGCTGTCAGTTCTTTGACAAGCCAGCAAAGAATTGAGGGAGCCCTTAGCCAAGATCTCCCTTCCACATTATTATTATCACAACTTTTGCCATGTTTTTATTAGCCACTAGTTTTTTTTTGTGGGTATTAAGTGAATATTGCAAGTGTAAATAGGAGTTGAGTATTGGATCACATAGGCACAGATATTTTTGCGTTTAAAATGCACCAACGTGGCATACAAAGAAAATACCTTTAATCATTATTTAACCATTCCGTCTCACCAATAATCTCTAGCAATAGCTTTAAATCTCCTCAAAATGTTATGCATTACAAGAGTTACTGATTTGATTTTGAATTTGAATTTTTGAAAGTTTGGGTTAAAAAATTATTTTTGTGCAACAAATAACTGAATTCCTTCCTGTTTGAGCCTTTTTTCTTTAAAATAAAGCTACCATACTGCCTTATTTGGAAGTGTCTATCATTCTGTATTAATATTGGTTAAATTTTCTGTAAAACAAATACAATATTTCCCTTTAAACCAGAGAGTTTTGTGGATACTGTTGAGGGAAGAAGAGCTGCAACCACTAACTCAGAAAGCCTGGGGCAAATTGGGGGAGGGGAGAGGCTAGAGGTAATTTTCCCCTAATGCTATCCTATAGAGGGATTTCGTGTGATGTCAGGCAAGTGGGATTGCCGGGCAGGCACTGAAGGGCGAAACACGTGCAGTTAGTGAATTTATAGCACATGCACATGACATCACCACAGATATTTCCGTGGCACAATGGACTCTAATTGTCCCTCAAAACCAAAGAGATGCTCGATCAAGTTATGTTGGTGAAAAACCTTTTTTATCTTGAACTTGCTCTCTTGATTAAAAAAATTGGAATTTATTACAAATCAGTAATTTTGATTGAAATATATCAGTCTAATAGATTCAGAGTAAGTCTTATTTGACTATCCAGTTTTTGTAATTGATCCCTATAGATTGATTTTCAATTTAAAGGCTTTTAGAAAGTTCTGCAACCTAGAAAAAGACTAAAATGTAATGTTGACTAAATCAACACTCCTTAAATTTTTACTCATTTAGGAAAATGGCTTGTGTGATTAAAACGGTAATTCGATATCAGTCTAAGTATATACAGTAGCTGTTATTATGAAATAGTTCACCCACAACTGTACTTCAACTTCTTGGTAAAATACAGTACGTTGCTTGGTGGTTATATCGTGTTTAACTGCTGGTAGAGGTGTACTACGCAGACATACTGTAGCATATACTGTACTGTATGTGGCATGTGTACAAGGGTAGAGTCAGATTTCGAATGAAATTTTATTACCGTATTCTTTCTACTGTGACATAAGTTATTATGTATAAAAGCCTAGTCCTTGTGGTAATCATGTGTTTCCTTTTGTAGGTTTCTCTTACACACGGTAAGTTTTAGTTGATTTTATAGTATCTGCATGAAAAGAAAGAGACTGAATACAATTATAATCAATTAGATATTGTTACCTTGTAGAAACTTTAATAAAAGAAACTTTAAGTAAAGAATAGAAAGAAAAGCATTGTATGCTGTCGATGAAGGATACTTTGTATAGTGATCCATAATCCGTCCTCAGAACAGTGCTTTGAATTTTATTTGTTCTTGGAGTAAAGTATTATTCAAAGTCTTCTGTTGCACAATACTGTAGGCTTAACAAATAGGCCTATATGCAGCAATCTTATTTATGGTGTATTGTTTGTTAATTTGTAGTGTTAATTTATAGGGAGGGATGGTCATATCAAATGCTCCTAGTATAGGGGAGAAAATTGTGTGACAATCATAATTCCATCAAATTTTAGGAATCAATTTCACAAAATGTAAATTTTGTTTTCCTTAATTTTATAAATTAAAAAAGAAAAGAAAAGTCTCCCTATGAAATCCATGAAAATTATGTTCATATTCTATACATCTTGCTGCAAGTTTTGAGATAAATGATGATTTGAAGGGTCAGATTTAATATGTAGGCAGGGTTATTCAGGTTCTTGTTTGTGGAGGGGGTGGGGACAGGGGAATGGGGAGGGAAAGGGAAACAGTACTGGGTACTGTAGGAGGTGTCCATCTTTTGCAAAAATTGCAAAATTTTTGCCTATTTAGGATGGCTTAGATGCAGAACGTTGCTGTCTTTAGCAACCCCTTAGGAACCCATGAGGAATGTGGGACCTACCTTAATACCCTTCTTAACCTGTGGGGATAAAAACACTGTGTGTAGTTGTACTGTAAGGAAAATTCCACATGAACATTGAATGACCTTTGTCTTTTTCATACAAAAAAGTCTGCATACAGAACCGACAAGTCTGGAAAAAGTACAGTATCTCAAGTCACTGCAGGAGAAAAACTTAAGATCAAGAAACCTAATAAAGAGTAGAAAATGTCAGTAACCTTCTGTTTATTTGCTCTAAAACTCACCTTAAGGCATCATTTTCTAGTTTTGCATCTTTTCAAGTTTTTTCGCTTTTTTATTTAGAGTACAGTACAGTATATGGAGAGGAAGGGGGGCAGGCGGAGCATACTAGAGGCCGACCCAATAAGTTTGCCTATTTCTGTGATGTACTGTTTTTGCACATACATGTGTAAATTTAACTGACCACTCTTTCACTCTACATGCATGGACGTTGATTCACTGTATTGGTGGTTTGGGGAACAGTGAGTTTAAAAGTACAGTGAAACTATGGATGTTCCTACATAATGGCTAGAATGGCCTAGCTCCTAATTTCATGCCTGATTTAATTAGTTTGGTCTAGGCTATATATAGCAAAAGGTCATTTTTTTCAGCATTCATTATAGTGTTTCCTCTTTTTTTTTGTGTGAAAGAGCAGCTCTGTTCTCTTTCCTCTCCTTTGTAAAAAATCAAAATGGTAAAAATTAATTGCATTGTCATTAAGATAAATGCCTGAAAACACATCTGTACTTCTTGTGCAGTAGTACACTCTTTAAGGTGGTATACTGTATGTGTAGCAAATTAACAATATCTGAGCATTAACTAAATACATGCCTTATTGTATTAATATTTCTATGTTTTTCATTCAGTTTAATGTTTATAATTAGTGCAACCACATCACAATTTGGAGTGCCCAGATTTCCCAGTTTAAGTCAACTAGACTGGTTTAGCTAATAGCTGTACAAAATGAGCCACTGTGCAATATTGCTTGGGTTCATAAGGACTTATAGCCAGCACCCCTCTTTTGGAGAAGGTATTGTTTAGTAGGGCAGTAAATTCAGTTCAAGGTTAAACCTGAGTGGTATACATGTATACAGTATGAGGCTTGTATTAAGAGGTGTGCAAGCATGGAATATTTACAAAAAGGTTTTTCTCATGATGATGCAGCATTCTTCTTGTGCGTATACCCTATGCATTATGTTCCATGCTACTGTATACTTACATAATCAGTAGGCCAGTGTACAGTACAAAGTCCCTGACAGAACCACTTTTTAGCAATAACGGCACAGTACCCTCAGCTTGAAGTGGAGATCAAGTAAAGTAGGGTAGACAGCATTCACCAGATCGTAGGTTTACTAGATCAAATTATCCTAAGTAAACCCTAATTTTATTCCTATTTAAGTCTAATCCTACTCTAGGCTAGTTCTTTTTAACTCTAGTAATCCTACCCTAGGCTAATCCTAATAGTTTATCCTAGAACTTGTAAAGTTAATTCTGTATCTCCTTTCTGCCGCTTGCCCTACCTCTAACCCAAAGAAGATTTTCCGTTCAAGTGGATCTTCATTCTAGAGAACCTTTGATCTAATGAGCCTTTGGTGTTGTGAGCATCCCCAAGCAGGACAATCAGAAACCCCTTCAAAAGCTCAGTGTGTTACACCCTGTGCTGTACCTTTTACCTAACAAAACTTTTGAATTGTAAGTTGTGCAAAGTGAGGAATTGTTTAGGGGTAGTTGTCCATTGACCAGTGGAGGAATTGTCCAGGGGGAGAGTTAATAACTACAGGAAACTAGGCCCAATGGATAACTACCCCTAAACAATTCCTCACTTTGCACACACTTACTGTGGTTTGGATAACTACCCCTAAACAATTCCTCACTTTGCACATCTTACTGTGGTTTGGGAATCTATTATTTATTTATTTGTTTATCAATTGCTTAATTAATTACAGAGATTCCGTCATTTTGAGGTTAAAACAACATGTTAATCTTATAGCTTAGATTGTGCCTTTGATAAGTTGTTGGGATTTCCCTATCTTTGGCACAATGTTGTTTCCTGGTCTTGAAAAAAGGCTTTCTTCAATACCACTGTGTCACATGACTGTTTGTTAAACATTCTAACTTTCAAACATTCATTTTGTTACAATTATTTTCAAAAAAAAAAAAAATGTTTCCTTTTGTTCCAGTTACATATCCACAGGTTTTTATGCATACAGTATGTGCGGCATACATGTGAAAGACATGAGTATTTTGTGTCAACATGTGCTATTGTTCCCTAGCCTGCTGTATTAAAACAGGCTTTTTCATGTTTTGTATTGTAACTTGAAAATTGGGGTGCTGTGAAGGATGTCCCCTACCGTACCTACATAGCAAAAGGATCATACAATAGCCTGCCAACCATCTAGCCAATTCCATTTACAGTACAAGATGAAAATAAGATCTTTTCAAGCTTAGCCTACCCTTATATCATTCAATGTTGATCAGGGATAGCTCAGTAGTATGTGCTTAGGATTTGTATAAATACATGTGTCATACTGTACGGTACTGTGTACACCTAAATATGGTAACAACAGGTATAGATAAAGGCATTAATGGACACAGCCGACACCAAATTGTTGCATTAAGTCATGACCACCTTCTGTTAGCATTTTTTCACCGGTTTGACATTGTTTTGGTAATCATATGCATCTGTATGTAGAGAGTCTGTATGAGCTTTGTTGGACTATCATATATTCAAAATAGCAAATTGCCTCTACATAATATTGTGTGAATACTTCAGTAGTGAACAGGTAGGCCTGCCCTCAATAACTGTTCCTTTGATGTTATGTCATGCATTTTTTTTTTTTTTTTTTTTTTGATCAGCTCTACATCATGTCCATACCTGCAAGTACCTAAATTTGTGGCATTTAGAAGCGTGTGCTCGTACAAATTTGTTCATAGGCCTGGTACTTGGTTAATTGTCTGTTGACATGAATAGTCTTCAGTATAAGTGAGAGCCACATGACCTTCTCACTGGGTGATTTCATCCCATATTTTGGGGATTCTTGATAATAGACTGTTGGGCCTATCGTTTGCAGGAATTCTATATTATCTGTTTACCAAAGGTGTATTCTGTTTTCTTAGCAAAGTACTATGCAGCTGACCATGCATTCAGCTTACGCATCCGAAGCTATGCTTTTCAACTGGACATATTACCACCAGTTTCCTAGGTATTACCATATGCCACACTTTTCCACAGGTTTGGTTAAGGTTTCCACAAGTTTCCAAAATATTCCAAAGAGGGACAACAATTTATAAAGCAATGTTAAGAAAAGATTCTGAGTCAAGTAAAACGTTACTGTGGGATGAAAGTAATTAAAGAAAGAAAATTCGTTTTTACTTTATGTCAAACTTGTGTCCAGACTCCAGTGTGTTTCAAATGCACAGGCTTGCCACATAGTCACCAGGCTGGTTTTCACCCATGAAAACCTTTGATTTCCTTGTTTTTTCCGTGTGATCCTGCATGCATTGTTACATACAGACAAAGGGTGACACACGCTTTTGGTGTACTGAAAAGGTACTGTTTTATTTGTGTCATGCTTTGTACTTCATTCACTCTAAATTGTAATTCATTCACTCTGATTGGGGTGACTGCATTTTCCCTTTATCTTTTAACTGCCAAGGTCATGCAGTCAGTAATATGTTGTTCAATGTCTGCACTTTACAGTTTCTGTACTGTAGGACTTTCACTTGATTGAAAACATCACCACAATTTGCTATACATGCAGAGTAGTACTGTGGAATTTTATCTACTGCCTCAACATTGCCAGTCTTCAGAGAAAAATAATTTGTTTTATCTTTTGATGCTTTTTGACATATTGTATACATTTGAGAATATCAATCAGTTTTTTTTTTTTTGGTATAAAGATGAATGGTAAATTTATGTTTGGTATTTCTGGAAACCTCATAAATTTCTCCAATAATGTGCATATAAAAATTAGTCTCCTGCCACTCAAGTTTTTATGCATGCAGTCCCTAATTGTGAAGGTGGGACCAATCTGTTGTGGTTTATTTCAATTAAACAGTCATTTCAGAAACAAAACCTGCCGTGCTTGTGGCATCAGCTTAACAGTTTTGCAAGAAAGCACTGTACTAATTAGCTACTCTCATTATGAGTGTATTCACTTCTTACATCCTATTTAAAGCTTATATACCATTATTGCCTGCAATAAATGTCATCATCTGGCAAAAACTGATAGCACCATTGCAATCCCTACCTACAGAGGGCACCGTAGAGCTTTACTCTTGTGGTAGATAGGAGGTAGTAAGTATCAGAGCTCATACGTAGACTTTCAAACCAGCAGAGTTTTTGAGAATTTACCAGATTTGAGCAATATTTCTACTGTAGATGATAACTGAAATAAAATTACATTTCAGGAATTAAGGGGGAACTAGCTCAAGTAAGTCTAATTCATCAGGCAACAGCTGGTGATTTTTGTCAATGAAGTGGGTTGTAAAGTATTAGAATAAATTAAGTAACCCTCGGATTGTCTCCTTCTATGTAGCAGCTCCCTAGACCATGTTGGCTGTACCCACATAGAGGACTGTATGCTGACACTGCTGGGGGTATTGTACTTAATACAGATTTCATTGCAAGAGTGTTCTCATTGTAAATGTCAGCTGGCTCGTCACAAAATTTTTCATGTGAACAGAACTTGAAATGGAATTTGTGATATAGGAATACATTTACTGATGCGACCACAGCCAGTGGGGGCGGAGTGGGGGTAGGGTATGTCATTTGAGGAGAATCACATTGACGTATTTTTGTAATAATATTTTACTAATGAAGGGTAATTCTCAGGTACTAAGAAGTACTTCTTCAATTTACATCTAAGTAACTTTATGTTCAAGAATTATAGTGTGAGTTCAAATTTTCTATTCAGGGGAGGGGGTTGTAGTGTGCCCCTTGACCACCCTCTGCTTACAGGCCTCGGCCAGGACAGAGACATGCAATTGGTTTATTTACTTTTCTTCTGAAGTCTGTTTCTTAAAACTTTGATATTAGATCAATTTACCATAAATAACTGGATACCTGCAGGCAAGTTTTCATAACTAACTTGCCATACCACCGTTGTTTCCTGGGTATGTTTTTTTTGTTTCATTGAGAAGTTTTCAAGTACCTCTTGGAATTCACTTTCAAATTGAATTTTGTTTCAGTGGCAGTTTATTATGATACTGAGTTGTGTACTCGTTGCTCTCATTTGTATGTGATACTGCATATATACACTGTTTGAGCCACTGCATGTTGAAATGTAGATTTGTGGCTGTTATCAGGAGGAAGTATTGGGTTAAGCAGCTTACATTTAAACCATTACCAATGTAGGCATCATGTTTTATCTTTAAAAGGATTCAAGGGAAGTGTGACAGGGCACCCACATGGTGATATGTTACTCAATACAGTCAAAGGGAAATGAATGGCCACTATTGAGAGCTGTTTTTGCCAATGTTTGCAAATATTTACCTGTTTTCAGTTTTAATTTTGGTGATGCTATGAATTGGAGACAGACTGTTGCTGTTTATGGTACTACTTTAATGATGCCTATTTCAGGTTTCTTATTCATGGGCTGTTTATATAATGGGATGTTGTAAATGAATCTGTGAACGAATCTGACTGTAGAGCATTTTGATCTCACTTTCTTTCCTGTGATGACTACGAATCAGTATCGTTCCCTGAGAGAGCAGTGTTTGTAGCATTTCCTCGTTGGAGAAGAAGGCAGAATTAGTTTCATTTTACTGGATAATTTGTCAAGACAAGCCCTCTGTGTATGACACTTTTTGTCATAAACGTGCTGTACATGCATGTTGCAAGTTTTATGGGAAAATTGTATTTGTGCATACAAGTGTACTTTGATCTGTGTATAAGGAATAAATATACAGTGGTTCATCCAAGGTTTTGTAGCAATACTGTAGTGGTATTAGCAGATATTTAGACTGTGGGTATGCATACCCTTACCTACCTTGTATAGTGATCCATTTTGTTGTCAGTTGTGTAATTTCTGGACCATAGTGTTATGAGAACTTTGCCATGCTGAAAGTTGAATAGAAATGGTACTTTAGAAAGGACTGAGTACAGTACATGCAGTACTATTATAAACAGTCACCAGCCATACAAATACTTGATTAAAAATGTCTACATTGGAAAGAGTCTGTCAAAGTTTGACAAATAGTTTGGGACTACCTAAAAAACTGGAAGAAGATGAGGAAAAGGGAAATACAGTATGGTAAGAATCTTTACTCTTATCCTGATGGCAGTACTACTGTATAGTAATTAATGGTAAGAATCTTTACTCTTCATCCTGATGGCAGTAAAGTGTGGCACTAATTAATGGCAAGTTTTTACTCTTCATCTTGATGGCAGTTCTGTGACATTAATGGTGGGAATCTTTACTCGCTTATCACTTAAATGGCAGTACTGTACCATTTATTAATGGTCTAGAATCTTTACTCTTACTCCTGACAGCAGTACACTGTATGAATCTTTACTCTTCATCTTAATGGCAGATCAGTACTACTTACATTTTCCAACATACTTAAAGGGAGAAGGCAGTCCCTCCCAAGTTTATTTTCAAAAATTTGCTAAATCTTACAGATCTCCTTTTATTTCTCTCACAAGTATTTTCATAATGTTCCTGTGTCAATTCATTGAATATTGATAGTAAACCAATGAGTTATTCTGCATAAATTTAAGAAATAAGTAAAATATTGTCACGTGATTGATAGTGACCATTCCTGAACTAGTGTACCAGGGTACACTACTTCAAAATGTGGGGACTGCAATTTTCGCTTTAAATTGTGACTCTGAATTGGATAAGGTTGCTATTTGCCAATAAGAATATTTTTAAATTAGCAGGATTCCATTTCCTCCCAGGATATATTGTTATTTTTATGAGGGTATTCAGAGTTTTTTTTATTGTCGGTTAAATGAAGGGAAATTGAGAAGAAAGGATAAAACATTGGTAATGAAAAAGGTGGTCAAAAGTCCCATTTACATGATAACATAGTTGTTCAGAAGACAACATCATACCTAATATGTATTACCATGTTCAAGATCAAAAGTGTGATCATGTGGACTGCTTCACAACAAATTTAAACAATGTCCAACTTCAAGCTGCATTTTACATCTTCCCAACCAACATAATCAAACAAGTGCACGAGGATGTTCAATTGTTCATGGGCTTATGTCGGATTGTGTAGGTCTACAGGCATATTACATCAAACCTGCTTGTTCCAGGGTCAGTTTTGATGAAAATACAATACTTTAAATGCCATTATCTTGAGAACCCAATGCAGTGATTGAATAAAAAAGTTTACTAGAATGCTTAAACTAAGTTCCCCTCTTTCAAAATGTTAATTTTTGTCTGGACTATATACTTCTGAAGCTTTAAAGGTCCATTCGAAACTGGGTACCTACCAACTGCTGGGTCTGTTTGAGATATAACCCCAGAAAAAACCAAAAATTGAACATACATAATCACTAATGTGCGCACTTGTACCTATAATATGTTGTCATATTGTAATTCCTCCATGTTGTAATTTGGCTTTGAGTAACTTGAGTGTTCCTGAGTACCCCACTACCACAAAGTTTTGGCAAGGTGATTAAGGTTTCATTTGAACTTATTACTCCCCTCCCCAAGAAAGAAATGGTGTTGGTAGTATGAAGACACTCATCACACCCAAGCACATTTTTTGTTGGGGGAAACCAAAATTCTCAATTGGTTATAAATGCTCTTTGACATCAAATTCCAAAGATGCAGTGCATGCACACAGTATGGGTATAGAGAGACTTCTGAGTGAACCTTAGGGCCTTGTATGCTCACCATGATAATGATAAGACCTTAGGGTTGGTATCTGCAAAAGGAGGAGCTTAAGACAGTTTTGGGTGGGGCTAGGAGTAACTCAGTTAGGAGATTGGAACTGTTTGGGATGAAGTTTGCCCTTTTACTGTTCCAGTGTAAAACTATGTTCCACATGCTGATGTGTCAAACTGTCAATGTATGTGCTTGTAAGCATAAAAATTACCTTCATATGCTATTAAAGGGGCTCATTGAGTTCAATCAATTATTTTGTGGCAAGTTTGAAGGAAATCATTGCATGAGAATGTTTCTAACTAGTCTCATTACTCATGAATCACTTCCCATAGTTACTCAAATTGTGAGAAATTGAATTTTTTTTTGTGAACAAGGGTACATGTTATTAATACCTAATGGCTAAAAGTGTCTGGTCACCAATTTGTAATAAATGAGTTTAATCATTCATTACCCTATCATTGATATTGTGATATTGTGTGAGTCAGATGTGCAGAATCTCTTAGTTTAACCATTTGCAATCAAGATATGAGTAAATCTCAACAGGTGTGAAACATAGTCATGAATTTTGTTAACCAACTCAGTAAGCCCCTTTAACAGTATATGTTTTGGTGACCAAATTTGATTTTTCAAACAAAAAAAAAATGCCCTTAATTTTTCTTTTTTAGGCAATGAAAACCCATCTCAATAGCATCTTGCACATTGGAAGGTACTTTTTTTTGAAGAAATGCTAGTTTTCATCTTCTGCAGTACATGATGGAAATCTGTGACTTTATCAGGGCAAATTGGACCAACAGCTTTGCACTGTATTTCTTTGTAATGTTGATACAACTATATGGAATATTTAATAACTTTGTTTCCTGTAGCATATCTAAACTTTCCCACAGCATCAAATTTCAAAGACAAACAAGGTATTCAATTAATGCAAAGAATGACAATAGGAATCCGAGGCAGCTTGCCTACCATGTATGTAGCTCCTTACACTTTTTCACAAAGAACTTTTCAGATTTTTAAAAAGTTGAGCAAAAAAAACATGGTACAAGT
>WURT03458799.1:0-22312 GCA_009936505.3 Holothuria glaberrima | reverse complement strand
ATATTTTGGTATCTCTGTTAAAGTAGGCGGAGTTATGAGTAACTTTTTAGTGGTGGCAGTATACCATTTTGGGCTTCATGGGGAGACTGCTTCTGACCTTTAATTAGTGCTGTGTAATTGCCGTTATCATGAAATCTTTTAATAACATCACAAAATCTAATTTTTAATGTTACATAAACAGATAAAAGGCTATTGATGTCTTAAATTTGTGAAGGTTTTTCAGATACCATTAATTCCATTAATAATATCAAAAAATTGTTCATACATATCAGTAAATGCATTCCAGGTATCGGTAAATATGTCGTACATATTACGAATTTCCCCATCTTTGGTGATATCAAGAATTCGAATTGAGGATATGCACACATCACTACACTCTAAAAAAATTTTAACCAGAGGGCACCGAACGGGATCCTGGTCAAATATTAGACTAGATTCGGTTAACGAATTCTGATCATTGCTAACTTATATCCATGCTGTGAAATGACTTCGTTGTGACTAATGAAGGTGAAGAAGGCAATCGAGAACAGGGCCGCTGCTCGGCCCGTCACTGTTTCATATTCTTTAAATGTGAATTACGTGACCTAGAACCCTAACATCAGGGTCAGCGTTATAATTATTTCATACCTTTTACTAATAAGTTGAATCATTTAACATCAGTAAGGATGAGCAATCATTCATCTTTCGTCCGAAACATGCACAAACCACGTGACAGCTCACAACCAAAGAGCTCATATCTTAGCATTGCCGGCTTGTTTTGTCTATATTTATATCTAATGAGGTAAATGCTGATTTTCGTTTTGGGGGATAATTTTGACTGCTGGGTTATATGGCTTATCTTTTGTTAAATTACGTGCTCGCTAAAACAATATCGCGAGGCAGACAGAAGGGTTTTAATCGTATTCAAAGATGATTCCAAAATACCAAATACATAGAAATTAATTATCTTTGATTACCATCCTTAATTTCTTCAGGAAAGGGTTTCCTTGGTAACTTCCTCTTGCCTCAGGAGGGACATACAGGCCAACTCAAGCACATTGTATGGTTACTCTTGGATCGATCTTCTACCAGAGGACGGTTAAGCGGACTGCCCGATAGCTCACATGTAAGCCTACGGCAGTGATTATCGCTCTGACCTCCTTGGTCAGTTGAAAAGTCATTCATCGAGACGCTGAGGCTACCGGTTTTCCCACCGGCAGATATTCTGTGGTTTCTATTAATTTAATTTGTATTTGAGACAGTTTAATATATCTTATTCATCGTGAAGATTCTCAAAATGAGCTGGATTTAGAATGGTCTGAGTCCTCATCCAACTGGAATGAATGAGTCAGTGTAGAATACAGCTTAAACTAATTAGTGCCAAAGACATATTGCAAACTACGGCGGCTGATGCAAACCATTTATGAAAATACTTTTCATTCATTTTTTATTCAACAGCCTCCTTCCCCACGAAAATGTAAATAAATGAAAAGAAAGTCCTCCAAAACAAAAAAATGTATAAGGAAAAAGTTCACAAAATGATCTTCAAATTATCCAAAGTACATCTGCAGAGATGCAGATACTTTCACACAGAAGTGAATGGTCAAGTGGTTAGAGCATCCGACTTGCAGCCGGAAGGTTGGGGGTTCGAATCCTGGCCGGGGCATACCAACGACTTTAAAAATGGAACCTACTGCCATTGTGCTTGGTGCTCAGCACAAGCAATGGAGTAGGGAAAACAAGCCAGTAAGCCACAACTGGAAAAAAGGCGGTGGCCGGCCCGACTTAAACCAACTGGTTACAAACTGAGCCGCAAAACCTCATTTAACTAACACACAGAAGTTTTCAAGGAAGGATGCCAAAAGGAGGGAAGGGGAACTTTGGAGTATTTAGAAATAACTTATGAATATCAATACACAGTTTTAGGACACTAAACTTTCTTGGTCACTTGAATATGTCTGAATGGTAAGTTTCTTTAGTATGAGCCAATGGTTCATTTACAAATGTTTGAAACATTGCAAGTAACCATCAGTTAATGCAATAGAAAACAAAGTCATCGTATTCAAATGTCATTATGGAATGAAAGTAACGTCCCATCCCTGAACACTGTGCGTGCTTCAGTTAATAAATTTTTAGTTTGAAAAACTGTAATGGATGCGCACTGATGGTGGCTTATACATAAGCATAATATGCAGTATACGGTCATTTATCGTTATCAACCCGTATGTCCCCTTGACCTTATATAATGCCACTTCCAAGACCACCGCACACATGCCTCTCTTTCCCAGGCGGAGCGCAGAATGCTTTATCCGATTAGGGTTGCTGCATCATCATGTGATCTAACAAAACAATTCTCATCAATGATCACACAAAATTTCGCTCTGCGACAAATGGGTCAAAAATGAAAAATTTCATCTTAAAATTAATAGTGTCGCATGTCATCTCATCGTATTGCGCCTTGCGTGAAAGGGTCAAAGAAATTTAATTGCTTTCAACTTTCTTGTCGTTTCGTATCGCGTAGCATTGTGTCCCTTCGATTCGCGTCATGCCTAGACTGTGAAATATCTGTACTTGGGAAATAACCTGTTACATACGGTACCTCTGACAGTTCATCCAGGGTTTGATGAAGTGGTAACATATCTTTATAGAGTAAAAGAAGCTTGTGCAGTCGAATAGCGTTGTTGCATTATGCGGCGGGGTATGACATGGGTTAGCCATTTTCGGACTGGGAGGTCTATCTGGTGTGACCATGAGGTGGGAGACCTCTCCAAGCATATGTAGAACCTGACCAGTACTAACTTTCTGTGTGCTAATTTTACATTTGTTTCCATCGACAAGAGTACCAAGGAAAGCAGTGGATAGATAATTGACTTTTCATTAATCCACCAGTTCCGCCTCCAATCGTAAGACGACCTTTTAACCGCATCATACCGTTACCCCACTCTACCTCTCCCTCGTCGTATAATTAGGTAAAGTGAGAAGTAATGAAATATGTTTGTTTCTCGGTTTTTTGAATCACATACTTTTTTCTGTAAATTTTCTGGCAATTCTTATTCCGGGGAG
This sequence comes from Holothuria glaberrima, assembly GCA_009936505.3. Classification (NCBI taxonomy): domain Eukaryota; kingdom Metazoa; phylum Echinodermata; class Holothuroidea; order Aspidochirotida; family Holothuriidae; genus Holothuria; species Holothuria glaberrima. Next base: position 19,270 of record WURT03458799.1, on the reverse strand, counting down.
TTGTCATTCCAAATGAGCAATTCCCTGTTTATTCTGCATTGTAAAACTTTTATTTCTACTTTTTTATATTTTGGCGGCTCTTAAAAGACACCGTTGACAGCGGAATTGAGCAAGACTTGAAGCCTCGCAAAATATTACACACCATTACAAGTCAATGCATATTCAATACAATTTTTAGTCAGTGACCAATGAAATTAACACATTCTCCACAAGTTCCAAGCGTAGTATCTGTTAATTATTAACTATTTAATTTCGTGGTCGTGTCGCACACCAAAAGTACAAATCATGAGTCATAATGCATTACATTTTGAAGATGCTACTTGAATACATAGACCTCGATTACACGTGGAAGTGTTTTCGCAACGAATTTTTACCGAAGGTCAGCGACAAATTCAGTAGCATTTATTTCTTTTCAACAAACCCAGCTTATTGCTTAGTTAAGCGGTGCTATTCAATGTCAGCGAACGCTATACTCACATGAGCTGAGTCAGGAAAGCATTGTGCATTTTTTGTACAAGGATTTTGTTGACAAATAATCTCCGCATTGCTCAATGGTCTATTCGTAACTTACCGAAGTTCAGGAGTTTCCTACTGAAAATAAATCTTTCCTCACACGTTCAATTTATCTATTTATTTATTCCAGACACGTTTTATTTATTTCTTTCAGACTGAAGGATGTGTTAATTTATTTTCTTTGCTTTTTACTTGTGGTCTAAGTCCATCTGATACGTACCCAGAGGCAGACAACTACATGTATTGTCAAGGAACAACTGTCAAATTGTATTTCAATTGTATGGAGGCTACAGCATCGTTTGGGACTTAACGACTTTAACTGAACTTGACAGCCACATATTGCCATAAAAGGCGCCCTTGTGTCGCCTTCTTGACCTCTTTGTGGACATTCATTTGAAGGGGTAATTAGACAAGGAAACAGTTGTAAAAATCTACTTTTATTATATTCAACTATGGGCACCCACAAATGACTATCTGTTTGAAAACAGGAGATTAATTACCAGTTTGAATCTCAGTGGTCGAACAATCAACCGGGAGGCTATTTTTCTCTTTCTGTAGAGAAACGGTGACCGCGACGGACATTGTTTCCACTGCAAACCTGTTTTAAAACGTTCACCAATCTATTGCCATCCAGGCAAATGTTCGCGCACTGTAGAAAGACTTGTTAACATACATGTGCACTTGAATGACTCAAGCATTTTGAACATTTCGCTGATACCATGAAGAGCGTGTCGTCGTTTATGATTGGTGTACTGAAGTCACGTGACCAGGATACACCCAATTAATTACAATTATCAACGGAATCAAGTTGCATTGCCTTCTGCTTGGCAGTTCAAAGACTTGACGTCCTACATAGTACGTCCAACGACTTCCCCTCCAAACTGTGCTATATAAGTTTCATTAACAATCGGTACTCAAATGTGTCAGTAACGTCGCCCGCAGACAAGAAACCTTCGCTTTGAAAGAACCAAAGAAAGAGTACTTAATGTCTATCAGAGGATTTATTCTAAAGGCTTACCAGTTTTTTCAAGGCCTGTTCCTGCTTCGGCAAACAAACTTAATGTTGGATATAGCTACTTGAGAAGAGGATTTCTCAAAGAAATGAATATTCACTCTGGAAGGAGTTAAGAGCCTCTTCGTGACAAGGTAGAAAGTTGTGTACCTTTGTTACGGCAGAAAATCCCACTGGAATTTTAAACCGACATGAAAAATAGCAATTGTCATGACAAAATGGCTGTGGTCGTAGAAATTCCAGTGTCTGCACGGATAGGCATGCTCGAGAGCCTTCAGTGCCTAAACAATAAACCTTTCACGCCTGTTGAAGCCGAGTCGCCGCACTGTAGGCATACTAGTCAATCTTCAACCGGCCAAAGGAAAGCAAGTTTTAACACAACCAGTCGAAATTTTAACAAACCTAAGGAGCCTGTTACCAATACGAAAAGTTCTAGATCTACAACATTTATATCAAAAACTAAATATCAGTACGTAAAAATGACCGGTGAACATTTTGAAAAGGAATCTATGTTGGTGGAAGAACTGTATCCTAAATTTCGATCAAAATCTTCGGAAAGTATGGAGTCCGAGGATACTTCGTCACAAGGATCGGGAGTTTACGACAAAAGATTAAGTCTACTAAGTGGTTTAAGTCACAGTGACTACGAAACGTGTGGATCTCAAACCTCCTTAGATGAATACGAAAACGATCGTCTCTCGGTTTCATCTGGATTAAAAGAAGATACTTTAATAATTGTTAATAAAACTTCTCCCGATGGTCGGACTTCTAGACCATTATCGAGTGTTCTTGGTGACAGTGAACTAGATGACATTGACTGTGATATTGACGATGCCGCATCGAAATCAGAAGAAATTAATTCAGGGGTCCTCAAAATAAAAACAGAAAGGCCAGCTTGTTTGGATCAAGGGATGGGTGCCACGATGACATGGCTCAGAACGGAATTGGTAAGTACAATTTTCTTTTTATATTTTACAGTATGATAACCTTCATTATACATCTAAAGAATAATAGGGGTCGTCTTAAGCCATACCTAAGCCCTGGTGAGGTGGTCAAGGTTCCTCCGGGTCCCCTAACTGCATACAGGAGTAACAATTTCCCTGTGTCATGATATAGGCCTATGACTGCATGACCAGGGGCCGGCGGATTCACCCGCAAGACCATAGGTGTACAAGGCAGGGGGAAGGGTGAGAATGCCCCCTAAAATTTCTGAGGTCGAAAATTCGGGCAGGAAACGACAAAAATTCGGGCACAGAATAGGTGAAATTCCGGCAGAGATGAAGTAAAAGTGAAAAGATTGCCCGAATTTTCTACTGAATTTCCGAAGTTTTGATCGAATGCCCGAAAAATGTGCAAAAGTTTTCAGGCGCTTCGCGCGCAGGTACGCAGTGGATCGGCGATGCACTAAAATAGTTTGTGTTGTACGTGGCGAAACTAGGGTGATTCGAATAGTGTTTCCGTCTCGGTTTACCCTGGCTTATATATTCTCTGTAACTGACTGATCCGGATCAGTCACTGAATTCGCAGTTGGGGGGAGGGGGTGTCACATGGCACAGTAATATTTACGTCAAAGAGCTCATCAACTGGGCCTATCCGAAATTGTCGTTCTCTGAGAGAACTACAGGCTACTTTCACATTACCGATGGCTGGTAGAGAGCTGAAGTTAAGAACGCGTGTCGCTAATTTTAGAGCAAGCAAACAAGGTACATGTTTATCCATAGGTATGCGGGCATATTTTTTGCCCGAGAAAAGATTAAATACCACACACAATTGCCCAATTTCTTCCAAATCTGTCCGATTCGAGAAATAGGTTTTGCTCAAACCCCAGGGGCTACAGTCTCCATCCATCTGTCCATCTGGCTCGTACTCGTACACTGATGAGGTTAGCCGAAAAAGGAGATGAATCGAAGATAACCTGCTTCCTTATCCCCGACTCATTTGTTTATGTTTTCATTTAAGGTTGGAGTTGAGATGACCCTAGCCTGTGGAATGACAGAAAAAATAAGTGTCATATAATAATGCCCAAGGAATCTGGCATATTGCATCGAGGGACAAAATATGGCAGAGGCCCCGGGGAAGGGGCTGAATTGAAAAGAGCAAACCCAGGCTGCGTGAATGTTAAGTTTTTAAAACAATGATTATGATCTGTTTGCATTTCACTGAGAGCTTATATACTGCAACAATTTCCCCACAGACTGAACGAATAAAGACAACTTAAGTAAGATTTAAACCAGGAACTTTGTTAATGTAACGATTTATGGTCTCTAATCGGAGTTCAACCCCTTGCATACTACCAAGTTCTCAACTCTGTCTAGGCTCAAAGCAGTGATTAAGTGGAACATTGGTATAGTAATGTGATCAAGTTTTTTGATGTCCACAGTGAAAAATACTGACCTCTGACCACGACAAGACAGAACGAAAACCTCCCCTTAAAACCCCAAGTACAGCAGTAAAATAACGACATTTTGAAGCTATTGGTTATTTGCCTATCGTGATTGGTATGTGTCCGGGTGGTTCCCTGGCCGTTAATTAGTGTAAACGTGACAGTAGAATTTTTCTTGCGACTTCCTCTTTTTAAAATTTTCCCTTTTGAAGCTTCCTCGACGTTCATTGTCAATAATGCTGTTCAATTATCACCCGTAAGCATCTTCTGCACTAATCCATTACTCTTATCGTTACAAGCGTATAACATAGACAGTACAGGATATACATTCACCCGACATTTATTCTTCGCTTGAAAAAAATACGGGCTTAGTGCGGTTATCTTTTATTTCACCATATAATAACAATTGAAGTCAGTTCCGCATTCTTGCGACATTGTGATTCTAGTAAATTAATACAAGTGAACCGGTGCCAAGTCATAAAAAGGTGACTTAACGTTTTCTTCAAAAGCAATTTAATAATATGCATGCGTTTCAGGTATTCGTGATTAACGACCTTACACTGGGCATTATGGGGTCAGGGGAAATTTGTTCAGATTCTTACAGTTTAGTTAGTTTACTGTTAATTTCGAAGGAAGAAATTACTATGCGATGGAATAAAGGGATGTTATCATAAATTATTGTTAAAAACTGACAGGTGAGAGTTTGTCAAGGACCTGATTTTTTTGTCACAATAGTAAGATTCTTGTTCCTGTATGTTACAAACATAATTTTTTAAATGTAAATTTCTCACTCAAATGTAATTGGGAACTATTAGTTCGTGGTTGAATCATTCACTAAGTCCTAGTTCTTAATTTGGGTTCTGTGCCGCCAATAAAATGTCAGATAGTCATTTGATAGAAGAAGAGTTGGCGGACTCCCATGTCAGGCCTGTAACCATGGAAGTACTACCATGCTGTAACCAGGGAGGTCGGAGTCGCGAAGAACGACTGGCTTAAAAAGGTGTATGACTCCCTACAAAATAGAGAAAACGGCAACAGATATTTGCAATGTCTACAGAAGAAGAATACTTTATTGAAGTGTTACAACTTCTACCTTGAAGTCAGTTGAATGGAGCCGCGAACCCCCTCCCCCTGAGGTATCCCCAGTCCCGCTAGATAGAAGAGGAACCTAACGGGTTCCAGGCATTGCCCGTAATTTCTTCAAATGAAAATTGACGTTAAAAATCCAAAGTCTGAATTAGCCTTCGATTATGGTATATACCGCGCAGTGCTGCAATACTTCCTGTATACATGCACAGTATGAACGTCGTAGGGAAAGTTGGCAAAACCGGTGAATTTTTTGGGCATCATGGTTGCGCTTCTTGTTTCCGTCTTTTTCGTGATTTACCAGCCAACCATGTTTGACAAAATTCCTGATACAAATACGAGACTTCACTCATCAATGCACGGTTTGAATACATCCTTATTTGCGGTACACCGTACATAACTTTGACAAGTCTACCTTCCAGTCTTCTGGCTAAGCAGGGCCTGACTGTGAGTGTACTGTACTTCGAAAAGAATTAATAATGTAAGAGCCTTGTCGACTGATGAGTTGGAAGTGTTTTTAGATAAGGCGGTGAATGAAAGGGTGGGGGAAGGAGTAGCAGTAGCCCGGGAAGAATGATAAGGTGAACGAGTGGGCCTATGGCTGAGTGCATGAAAGTTGTAGTATTTGAAGCGATCAGGTCAGGTTGGGGGTGGGGCGGGGATTCGCGGTTCGTAGTCACTGAAGCCGGTGTAAAAGGAAATCGGTTGTCTAACTTGGAAAAACCGCCTGACCGGACAGTTTTTCTGGGTAACAATGTCTCTCTGGACAATATTTTGGAGAAAACATCATTATCCCCGCCACAGGACACAACACTGTACATCATCAACTTTCTCATCTTAACTTTGAAGTGAAGAAGCACACACACACACACTCACACACGCACGCACACACACTCACATGCAGTGTTGAATCGGTGGCTAGTACGTACCTGACAATCAGTTGTAATTAAGAAGTCATTGACATAACATTCGTGGCCTTTTAATCGTAATTCGTGCGGTGAAATGCCTGCCCTTATGGCGGGAGTTAATGCTAACATACACCGAAGCCGAAAGAAAAAGGATCGTTGCCTAAGTGAGAACAACTTTTGTAGAACAATAATTAAGTAGATATGGGTTCGTCATCAGTCCATAGATATTGTAGGAGACACGCTAGGCAGTGGTTACCAAAATGTATAATGGCAACCACATGGCCTTCATGGGGGAAAACCAAACGTTAACCCAAATAGGTTCAGCTTCCCGAATGCGCCAAGTCCCTTGATGTGACAATCGGTGACTGAATATAACCTCCGTCATCCCAGCTATCAGACCCCGAGGTCTGCCGTGCATGGCACTGTTCCAGACTGGCTGACATATAAGACAGATTCCAGAAGACATGTAGTCACATGCTCTGTCACTGTCTTCATGCAGTAAAATGAGGCTTCTTTCTGAACCTGCCTTTACGTAAAGCGGAGGGTTCAAAAGTACAATATACTCCACCAACATTCCGACATATCAGGAGAGCCGTTCAATATGCCATACTAAATACAGTTCTGAACCTCCCTCTGGCGGCTAAAACTCTGCAGGGACTTAGGAATTTCGTTTGACTATTAATGGGAATAGTCCCATTCAAGCGTAACCTGTTTCGTTGTTTAATTTTCCCATAACAGTGAATTCTAAAGCACAACCATACTAGTGTTAAGCGGCTAACTTGCACAACACAAAGATAAACATACTGCGACGGCGCCAGTGGCAAAATCAGTAGCAGTTCCAGGAATTATGTATGGGGCACTGTACCTAGAAAGGGAAATCCTTCGGGACCAAAGGATGACCTCAGCCCCACCATCGAGGCCGAGGTTGGAAAATTTAGGCATGATCCCAGAAACTTCCTATATTGCAGGGATTCGCAGAGCCCTGAAACCACAAGTTTATAAATGCATGATGCGTCTACCTTGGGTCGAGAAAAGTCTACCTTGGGACATCGCTAACGCCCTCCACCATATCCACCGCCAAAAAAAAAAAATCTTGAAATACAAAATTTGCCATTACAACAATCCCGGAGTCAAGGGGGGGGGGGGCAGGGGAGGCACCCCCTCAATTAGCTTTGCCCCTTGGAAGTTAAGTTTCCATTTAATTAATGCGTAGTAGTACATCTCACCCCATAAAAATAATTCGACCCTTGAAAGCTGTTTCGTCCTCTTCATCCGTTCGTAGTGTCTTGTCTGTCTACGGGACTGCATAACAGTCATACCTACGGATTTGCCATGGGCGTTGCTTCAGTATATATATTGAAAGGGGAGCAAAATCCCGGCCATGGTGTAGACACTCCACCTGCATAAGTCCACCACTGTGAGCTGTAGACTACTGTAATCCAATACCTTGACCCCGTTACATGGGACTTTTGTATGATCTGAGATCATACTTAATTAAGATCGAGAATATCTCTTTATGAAGCAGGGCCTAACGCATTTCTGTATTTACCTCAGTTGCGCTCCTGTATAGCTAGCTAGAGAATGAGGCTTTGCTGTGGAGTAACTTAAGTTCATCATTCATTGTATCCTGTATGGTTAGACCAATCACCGCCTGGCTTTTCTGTAGGTGCCGTAAATTCCACCTTAATATGCATGTTTTTCGGCTTACTTTGGACGAACGAATTTTTTTGGAGACAGAAAAGAACGATACCTTTCAGAATTTAGAAGTCAGAAGAGATGCACTGTGGGAAATTTCGAATATGGCGTGCTCATGAATAGAGCAATCACTTTTCTCCCGAACGGGAGATAAAATTCCCCCCCCCCCCAGAAAAGCGGAATCTTCCGGACTGTGGTAGCTATACAGTTTGTCATTTACCTGAAGGAAGAACGGCGTCACTGCAACATATGACGTCACGTGGGTTCCTTTTTATCATGTTGAGATTCATTTTCATTACTTAATTGTTAAATTCCCATGAATATTCATGTTCTGAAACATCATAAAAGACATCAAAACGGGTGTCAGAACGTTTCTGTGATAGGAATGCGCGGGTAGGGTGGGGTGGGGTGTGCCCCCTCACGGTGCCCGGTTGTTATACCCCTGTCCTGTATACCCTTCACATGGAGTAATTGTTTCTATGACTTCTGATGCCAATAAAAGCAGATAAGAGGCAAATGAATGATTTTATTTGATAGAAAACTTACTGAGAACTTGTGGACTAAGTCCAAAAAGAGGGGGCCATACTTTGTCTACACACACATTTATGACCATTAAACGCTGAAGCAGTAATCCTTGACTTGAATAAAGCTGCTTTTCAAGTTACATATATCCGTGGACATGATTTGGAGTAACAGGTATCTAGTTCGGTTAAGACATAAGTAAAGTTTACTTTCCATAGGTTCTTACAAATGAGGGCGCTTGTCAACTAACAGTACGTACTCGAGGTTGCGTAAGTCTACTAATTATTTTACACACTAAATCAGCTGTCTCTAACCCCTTGATCCTTTTAGAGGTTCTGAATTGAGACATACCAACCCTTTGGTTAAAGCTCAATCACAATGTGAGCTCTTATGGCATTTTGAAAAGTCTGTACCAGTACCATTGAGATTTTGAGCCAGAAGGGCTTGAATAACAGGCAGTGCCGTGGCCTGGGTGCAGTATATGACAGCGTCCAGTAGCGTACCTATAGGGTGGTTGGCAACCAGGAGGAGCCTTTCTTTATCACTCATTGCCTCCATGAGGTGGGGGGGGGGGGGTCTTATGGAGACATCTAAATGGAGGACGTGACATTTATGTAAGGTCGCTTCAATGAAAATTTGGGCTGTCTTTGACAAAGCTTTGAACTAACTATATGTAAAGAAATTTTCATTATATAGTGTCTTTTTCTATTTAAGGGGTGTATTAAAGCCAGGGTGACAAACCTACTCTTTGAGAAATGTTTCTGTATCTAAGATGGCTAAGGGGCAAGATGGTGCTATTTTTGGAAAACGTTGAATTGCGCACATGTTTACAATTTCTCAATTTTAAGTGTCTTTTCTGTTTTGCATTTTAAAATTTATGAGACTTCATGCATTAGAAACTAAGAATTCAAGAAGGAAAACTAAACTTGAAAAACGCATTCAGTAAAATCACTCTGTAGGACAAAAGAGGAAACAAAATTAATTTAAAAGAACATCGATTTTAGCAAGGTAATCACATGCTATTTTATATTAGCATGCTGTGCCACAGTGTGAGAAACGACACTAGTCTTAAGATCAATGTGGACTTCAGCCATATATGTATGTATCATAAATGAGGACGGAGATTCATTCGTCCGTGCGAGTTACACGCATAAACGCCCGTCTGCAGCGGGAATCCGGGGACCTCCCCGGGAAATTTTTGATCAATATGGACTTCAGCCATATATGTATGTATCATAAATGAGGACGGAGATTCATTCGTCAGTGCGAGTTACACGCATAAACGCCCGTATGCAGCGGGAATCCGGGGACCTCCCCGGGAAAATTTTCGGGAAAATGAACCTTTCTATGTGATTTCCCAGGCTCCGAGGGCCCAAAAAACGTCATCAGGACAATGAAGATTTAAGGATTTTCAGTATTCTTTTTTCAGTGAGGCCATTTTTCATTTAGGGTTTGGAAATCTCAAGGGGGGGGGGGAGAGGGGAGGCAGCCCGCAGGCTACGGCCCTGATAGGTGCATGTTTCCAGTCCTGATCAAAACTCAAAGATGGCATTTTTACAGAGCAGAATAGTACAATAAGAAAGACACAGTTGGTCAAATTGCCTTGAAAGCTTGTTCCTACAAGAATCTTATTGAACATCGATCATATTTATAGTAAGTAACACAGTGAGAACAAACTCCCGAAAAAAGTTTAAGGTATTTAATTTTTCAGGCAATATTTTTGCGCGTAGCAAAAGCTTGGCCTGCTACCTCGAGTATTTACTTCATTACATACGGTATATCAGGGAGGTGATTTTAGGTCTAATAACACCTCCCTGTTTATTTAGTATCGAAGTGAAATGTCAAGGTATGTGGAGGGCGTATTCACATTAGTTCTCAATGAACGTTGTAAGGTACTGTACTGTGTACAACTAATAGTAGGGTTTCGAGGAAGACTACATACACATGTATCCTGGAACCAAAGAAAGTCGTCACTAACATAACGGATTTTTTTGTCTTTATTCTCTAAAGGAAAAACACAGTCACCTCCATTTGAAGTAGTGTACCCAGCAATGCCTTATTTTATGAATGGCTCTTGAGAATCATATAGCTATATCATTTTCTCACTGAATTGTCCAATTTTAGGCAGAATAGCTGACTGGTTTAGACTGGAGATGCAGCATGTGTGAAACATGATGAAGATACTTGAAAATGAAACAAGAACAGAAGATGATAATTATGAGGTTTAAATGTTGTTTCAAAATATGTTTGGGGCTACTGTTTATTCCCCTTCAGTTTAAAGACACAACTGGGTTGAAAGTTGTGACATTAGTAGGCTGCAGTGCGATTGCTTCCGTCGTTTCTTGGGAAAACGGGGGTAACCCACTACTGTATTTATAGTTATAAAGGGTGAAGGGTAATTTAAACCGCTGTAGATAAGTCTAGAGACATGGTCATCTGGTAACATTTGTTATAAACTTTTTATCCCGCTGGCTCCGACTATGTCACGTGACATGTTTATGTTTCCCTTTCTTTGCAGTCTTGGATTAGCGCCACAGACTTGTCCAAACAAATTACAGTACAGATTATTTCCTTAACTGTGTTTTTAGTGATGGCGGGCAAATTTTACGTCTTTTCAGTTTCTTATGCATTAAAAAAATACGTCGACTTCATAGCTTTATTCCAGGAGCTCTAACTCTAAATCATTACACTATTCTGTGGATGAAACTTTTTAAGACCTATATTACTGCGATGTTTGTCAAGGTTTCGTTTTCTCCCGTGAGCCTCTTTTCAACAGGAGTTTTGTGCCTGTAAAAGCTTACCCTAACCCTGAAAAGGTTTAATGGACAGAGAGGGTGTCACATCTGTATGGTTGGTGTGTATAATATGATGTAGATCGGATGGGGCTTTCGTCATGTAAAGTACTTAGACGTACAAAAGTACATTACATTTCCCTGCAAAGCCGAAACTAGATCATAGCTTACTACAAAAAATTAATGATAAATCACACTCTTTGAGCACTGGATAGATCTTGACTCCAGCTTTGTGGGCTAAAAAGAAAATACGCAGAGGATAGAAGGTTTCTGCAGGATAGTATTCGTCTTACACCGCATAGACAAAGGTTTCACTGACATTGCTAAGTTGAAGGGATTTGACCGTACTGCTTTTCAAATACTAGAATATAATTAACACTCCCAAGTCGTAAGTCACTATAATAGTGGGAAAGAACGTGGCTTTCGACTTGAAAGGTGTTTTCTGACCCCCCCCCCCTTCCTTCCTCTCCCTAATTCTATGTTGGTCACCTATTAAAAGGACGGAACATAACCCATGAATTCTTACTAGATTACAGATATGTCAATGGAAGTTTTCAAAACTAAAAATAAAAGTAAAAAGCAGTACGATGCCAAGGATTATATGGTAATATTTCTTGAACACAGCAGAGAATATTCACTCTCAGGGTGCTGGGTGGGACTGCAGGGCCTCATTTTTCATCTACCTTGTACACTTGGTATGTACGGGCCTACTTGTTTTGTTCGACGTGAACTCTCACACGTTGTACATACACACACACTTTCTAAATTGTCTTTCCGCTGCATGACTCAAGGGTCAATTACACACGTCTATTCTTTTTGAGCTAGTTCAAGTGCAATTGCCTTGACAACACATGAAAAATATGGACAAATTTAACAACACTTGATATTCTTCTCCAGTTTACATTGACACCTGTTAAAAATACCACGAAAATTTGGAACAAAAGGGATACTGTATTTCATATGACACTACTCGTGACTAATACTGTAGCCCTGTGCATGGCAATGACTGGACTTATTTCTCAGTAGCCACAAAAATGCGAAGAAAATCAGTTGACTGTAGCTAGATATGCAGTGGTACAGTCAAGTAGTAAAAATAAGTATATATAGGCTGGTGGTCTACCTATAGCCTACTAAATGGGTGGCACATCGGTCAGCGTTTGAAGCAAAAGAGGCAGTTTTTTGGTTTCCTGAAAGGGAAATCTCAGTACGGAGCCACTCTTGCCGATCAGGAAAAAACTTGAGGGGGCCGCAGATTACAAAATCAGAAATAACTATGAAGCAATCATAAAGTTTGCAACTACTATAGATTTAGTCTTTGTTACTATACTCCATGTGTTGCTTTCCTGTAATAAACGTCTGCAGGCCTAAATGACGTCCTTTGTACAAATGATTTTCAGGGCTAATGGATGTTACACAATTTCAAAGTGGCAAATGACTACAAAATAATTGCCGTTATTAGCAGCTTTTGTATGGTTTTAAGAGTCATAAGATGTTACTACTTATATCGTAGGATGCGTCCTACTTGAAATACTAAAGTACTTCCGACAAGCAATATCCATATTGAAAATGTCTTATTCTGTTCGAAATGACGCCTTGCCTTACAAGTAAAGAACCTGAAGCTTCCTGAAAGGCTAATGTTGTTATGTTGGTACTGGTGTCTTGAAGTAAGTATTCATTGCAGGTGCGCTCGAAGCGCGTTGATAAAAAAAATGTGTTTTGGTTATTATGATTGAAACTAAGGTTTTCCTTCATTTTACATTGTAACATTTACCATAATATTAAAAATTTCGTCATATTTCTGGAAGTCAAAGAAGAATTTTAAAAGCTTTCCGGGATTTTTGTACTAGATGAGAGGGAGGGGTTGGAGGAATGTACGTATGGGCTAATAAGTACAACAGATTTATTTCTGCAGCAGGGAGATGACACATGCAGTCCCTGTCGGACCTCTGAGGTCGTTGACTTGACGGAAGAATGTTTCAACCGTGGATTGTTGATCATACATGATAAACACGCGAAACATTATCATCCTCCTGAGCTATAAACGTTCGTTGCTAGGATTTACAGCATCTATTTACGGTCTAAAGAAGAAGTCAGTGATTTAATTTTGAAATTAAAATAACGAGATTAAAACGATTAAGAAAATAAGCTTGACCTGAACTTGTCATATAAAGTTAGCCATGAATGGTGCAAGGTCTGTAGTTTGCGCCTCGTCTCGTGAACTTTCCTGTCTATGATTAAATAGATAGAGAATACCTGGATACAGTGAATGTTCTTTATTATCTTATCTTGTGCTTCTCATGAGACTTACCTATATACTTCATACTCTTTGTGTCACAACTTAAAAATTCCCTACGTACATACATTTTCTCCGTTCCCAATAAAAAGGGGGTGTAGTCTAGTTTGTTCTTCGAATATAATGAATACTCATTGGAGGCCAATGGATAGCTGACTACTGTAAGTCATCTTTTGCCAGTCATCATGAGAAGTTTATGTAACTCTCATTTACCCTTTGCGTCATGTCGTAAACATCGCAATATACCGTAATGTTTACAGATGTACAGACAATCGCTTGATATGGTATCGATGAATAGACTACGGCCCGCTACGAAGGCAAAATGTGAAAACATCTGACGAGAATGTACTTGAACACCTGCAAGCGAGTTTTTATTCGTTTTTCGGGGTTACGTATAATATTGATTGGCCTGTGTTATATACTTCAGTGCATACCTAAGATTATTTGCTAACGTATTACTTAATTGTGTAAAATCGGATGAATTCAAGGTCTACGGGATCATCAAAAACTCTGCTTTGACTTCACCTGGAAGGTCATCAATCCCTTTATGTACATGATTAAGCGACAGAGCTTAAAGGCCATCGTATAATCAGATTAGTCTCCAGTCAGTACTATAGTAGAATTGTCACGTATAGTTTAAGTACCTATACATACTCCCTACTATAGGCAATAGTGATGAGACCGGTATAAACAAATTAAGCAGTATCATTTGTGGTAACTTGTAAAGATGTTGACGAAACAGGCCTGAGTGCTACTCAAACAGGAACATGAAGAATTGGAAGGAACAAAGGTCAAGACACTTCAAACAAGTCACCAGGGGCCCCCAACCAAATACGAAAAAATATTTCTCATAAAAATCGTAACCCTGTCTAACGTCTGCCCATACAGTACAGACCCGAAAGAAACCACAAAGCAATCACCAACTGCAGAACTGCTTTTGAAGAACCAGGTAAGAATGGTAAACTGGAGTGAATCAGGATCTGGCTCTTGCAAGGTCTCACTCTTACCCCGTACATCCCTATGGAGATCGGAGGGGTACTGGGAAATCGGGTTTTTGATACCATTGGTTTGGGGGCCTCTCGCTGTCTCTTTTCCATGGGCCCTGAGGGTCGTGCTAAGCTGCTGCTTACATTTGAGGGTGGTGGGGATTAAAATTCCGCGGGTAGTTATATATTGTGAACATATATGAATGGCATTATTTTCACATTGTCTCATAAGTAACACTTTTAATTTTTCTAGGGGAAGGGTGTGCTAGAAACTACCCGTCAAAAAGAAGAACAACAAAACGATCTCTATCTACTATGCTCATGCACTTGCTACAAAGCATCCTTTTTGGAAAATGACAGCTCCCGTGTTAAGAATGGCGATAAAAACAAGCAAATAAACAAGAAAAATATGAAGATACTTTAGCTGCATGAGTTTTGGAATTTTATTCTCCTTTCTTTTGTCTTCTTGAGGGTTGAACATTTAATTTTTCCTTTAAGGCTTAATCCCTGCATCTCAAACATGGCATGCTGGATACGAGCCTACTTGCATATGTCATGCACATGAGGGACGCTGCTGGGGTGGGGGGGTAGATCAGGGAGAAAAGGGTCAGAGCCAGATATATTTTGCTTTGCAGTAAAAATGCATGGACACTGCTCGTTCTTGCTTTTTTACATAGTGCATGCATGGACCTGCAAAGGGAATCAAAAAGCCAGCTGAAATTGTAAAATGTGTACACCATAAACCAATTGTTGGAGTTATTTTACTCTTTGTAAGTACAGTTATCGTCCTTGATATTGCTTTCTATTGGAGTCTGAGTACATTTTATCATCCGGGCAACGACAAAAGATCTGTGAAAATTATGATAAGGGTGCACTTAACTAAAAGTTATAGCCATCTTATCTGATGACAGATGCAAAAAACATCCGAAGTGGAATCTTTTATGATAGTAGACTGGCTTGTTCTCGTGCAAAAGAATGCGAAAGAGAAAAATACCCAATTGTTTTAGGACATCCGTGGTTACCCGCAGACCTAAGATTGCCGTTAAATGGCTCATCTGTTGTTCTTCCGGCTACGAGGCTAATAAATCAACGACATATGCTCCCTACTCTGAAAATCATTCTAAAACAATCAACTTTTATGACGGCGCTCAGGCTAGCCGGAGTAATGAGAATTCTTTTTCGTTCAGGTCCTCGCTAAATGAATGAATGAATGAATGAATGAATGAATGAATGAATGAATGAGGGGGAGTTGAAGCCCGTTGACGGTAGCCACAGACAGCCATTACAGAGATAGGTATCTTAAAAGTATTTCAATGGCAGAGTCCTATTTTGTCAAAGGACTCTCGTGCAGAAAAGATCGGGTGTATGAGTGCCAGATCTGCCCCGGAGGATATGTAGCTTTGGGACACCGGAATACAACCCGTAGCTCGGGCCAAATGATAAGTGACTCTATAGTCTAATCAAGGATTAGCCTATCTGTACCCATCTTTTAATATTTGCTACATGGAAAGGGGATTTCGACTCGTATTAGGTCCAGTGTGACTGTTAACATCTGTGGTGGGGCAGTATATCAGGCCTGAGTTGATTTGAGCATCTATTGTTTTAGTACCAATTTCACAAGGAAAACTTTGTGTGTATATTGCTTGGAATGTACAGTAGCAGAATTTTGCGATGCTCATATGGCTTCACTCGTGGAAAACCCGCGGAGTCGGTCGTGCATGCGCTCTTTTACTTCTGAGAGGACGAATCGATATCATGTGTTTATTAATTTACTTTTTGGCTAATTTTGTTTGTAGAGAGAGTATGAGCCCGTAAGTGTTTGAAATGAGGAGGTAGAGGCATAACCATGAGCTACTACGTTCCTTGGTATAACAAGGGAGCTACCACTATAACGGTATCCTGGCCATTCCCTGCGCCCTTTTTTTGGGGGGGGGGGGGCTAAAACTTAGTGTAACCTGCGGAATGTGCCATTAAATCTGGAGGGATATGGTTGAATTTTTTGTCATTTTTCGTGGTTCAAATTGTTTCTTGTAACCACATTGCACTGTGCACAAGAATGATTCTATATCATGTAAAGCCGCGGAGCATGGCTGTGAGAATGACATCATCACATACTTACTTTTCATTTTGCAGTTGGGCGTTTATCACTACATACCATACTTTCCCATTGAATTGCACACTAAACTTAGGCAGTTTCGCCCCCTCAAATCCCACTGTGACAAGTTTTCATCAGGTACGAGCTACCCCCATATGAGTAATAATATTGGTAGCTCACAAGTACAGGCCGTACACCGTTTTCATTTCATATGCGTTTATCATGACCATTGAAACTGAGAGCATAACTGACGATGCACTTACACCTCTATGTTGCTATACGTCTCTATGATTCCAAATCATGAAACCCTTACCATAACTTTAACCTCACCCAGCATCCTAAGTCTGACGGTAGACTTGTCGGAATCGTTGGAACAAAGGGACATCGGAACTGCACAATAAGGCATTTCTCATCTTTTTTCCGATCCGAGGTGGTTTCCTGGATGGTAAGACAAAATTTTTGTACACCAAAAAGACGGTGCACATGCGATTTACGAACTGAAATGACGGGTAAAGGAAACCCTTCGTAAACTTTCGTTTGGTCTAAAAAAGAATTATTTGACTATCTTCTACCATGGAAGTACTACATCGGAGGTAGTACTTCCATGCTTCTACCATAAATTCATTGTATGGCAGTCTCATTGCTTATCTCCATATATTCAGGATCTGGGCATGTGCAGTCGAGATTGCGAAAAGGTCTATTATTAATTGCTCTCATTTTGAGGATGCGGCTGCAGCAAGTTGAGAGAGAGCGCTGTGGGATACTCTATCTTCACCTCCTTTCTTTAGCTTTTTGCAAGTCACTCATTGCTACCTCAACGCTGACCTTCCTCATGCTGTCAGTATGGGCGGCGTAAACGGTTTTAAAAGTGGGAAAGAAAATTGGGAGAGCGACGAGGGGGACAGCAATAACTGAAAAAAAATCTACTGAATAATTTTAATGCGTGAGTAATGATTGGGGATGTGAGTGGAGAAAGATTAGGTGGGTGCAAGAGATTTCAGGGACCCGGGGGTCGTCATCCCAACACCCTTCTTACTTAAAGCGGCACTCTGTTGTCAGTTGTTTTCTTGTGGTGTGAAGACTTGTTGAATCTAGCCACTGTTGCTATTCAAGTCTACAACTTTGATATAGGAATGAGTAACATGGCATTTCGAATGATTTGCAGCAGGCGTTAAATATGTTGGCCAATACCTTCTTCAAGCATACATATTCTAGCAACCATTATCGGTGCTGGAATAATATGCCTTCTGAGCGGGTAAGTAAGGTAAACTGGGGGGGGGGGGGATTTGCAAGGATGCAAGGATTTTTGACAACTTTACTCGTGTAGTTTTTCAGTGCGATGTTTTTTCTTCAGATTAAGTTGTACGGAACTAGGCCTGTAGTACATTTCAGGCTATGTTAATGTATAGTAGCCTATACTGGAAAATTGTCAAGCCGATAACAGGGCCACATCTTGCCTAGTAGCAAGATTATTAGTCATGACTATTTCGTTACTTTTGTTACGTTATCTAAGCATCGGGGTGAAACTATCGTAAATTTTACTTATCTGTCTGCGTACTCAACAGGATTTCAGTATATACAATTTGTAACACAATGTTTAAATCAGTGCAAATTCCGCATTGATTTAGTGTGTGCATCTTCCCAGGTCGAGTCATACCAAAGACTTTAAAAATGGAACCCACTGCCGTTGTGCGTAATGCTCTGCATAAGCTGATAAGTAATGGAGTAAGGGAAAACAATCCAGTGCCCCACAACTGGAAAAAGGCAGTGGGCGCCGTTAGATAAAACCAAGAAGTTATAAGCTGAAGCGTAAAACCCCATCTAACTAACTCGTAAAATTGTTGATTTTACATTAGTTTTCATACCGTATGTTGCGATAGCGTGATAACTTCTTGCTCTTCATATCGTCATCGCGATATGTGTTTCAGTCCACGATATATCGATAAATAGGGCCCCATCGTATATCCCCCAACCCTACTATAGCCTATATATTATTGTCAGAGGGACATATACAATGCCCCAGAACGTTACGAACCTTACTCACACAATACCATTATTTGCTAACAAAGTAAATGACTCAATTGTACAATAGGCCGACAAAAAACGTGAAATAAAGCATGCCGTCCTTGGGGCTGGGTAGAGCAAATAGATCCCAAAATAGTTTTTTTTTCATACGTGACAAGAATGAAGACTGTGTAATGAAAAGGTGAACATGGTCGACAATGATGACTTTGAACTGGTAACAAACAATTACATCTGCGTAAGCACGTGACTAGGCTGTTGCAGCAAGCGATCTAGATAAATAATCCGCCAAATATTATTACTTTCACTGGCAATGCTTAGTTGTTCGGCAATCCTTCAATTAACTGGTAACAGGGTCTACTTCTACTATTTCCCTCAATAAAGACCTAACTTTGAATCGCATTTCACTGAACTTGTGCTCGTAACAAATTCTCATTTTCCCTGCACGGAGCAGTCGGGGATACATGTCTCAAGCAGAGGCGCATTGCAACTCGCAATTTTTATCTCCTAAATTGCTCTAGTATTAGATTAATAAGGAAACTGCGCTCAAAAGTAGTAAAACTGCTTATGCGCGTAGCAATAATGTAATGGAGAGAGAAGGGGTGTTAGTCTCGTGGTTCGTAAAAGGTTGGGCTATCTCATTAGCGCGAAAGAGCAAAGCCTAGGGTTTATCAACAAGTAACAAAATCCACGGATTGAATACAGGTACGATAAAGACTCATTCATTGTTTACAAAGACCTCACTTATCTTCGCTTATCCTTCAGTCTCAAAGCCGTGGACCGTGTATACAGCAACCATGTACTAAATTCCCTGCTCTAAATTAGGCTATATATCGGAAGTGTGTAGTTAAACCTGTAGGCCTAAAACTACCGATAATCACAATTACGATGCTCTTTACACTCCCCCGGGTACTACAACCAAAATCAGACCCCCACCCCTGACATGTGACAGTTCTAATGTTG
>WURT03458689.1:0-20448 GCA_009936505.3 Holothuria glaberrima | reverse complement strand
ATTAAAAATGCTTTGTGCTGTGTATGTATTGATAAGTGAAGTGTGAAATTGTACCACTATTATCTCAGTGAGGTCAGGAATTTGCTTTATAAAGATAATCTCTAGATTTCCCTATGGTTCCCTATGGTGCATACTGTACATGTTGAAAACACTAAGCCTTGAAGAGTACATGTTACATGGCTTAAGGTGCAGGCCCAAGAAATGAACTTTTGAGTAATACAGTAGTAAAGGCAACACAGTATATCATCCTTGTTCTTTGCATACTATTAATACATCGTAGCACCAGTAATATAAGAACATCCCTTTCATTTATGCATGATTTGGCTGTATTTATTTTTATAACTCGATAATTACTCCAATGTTGTAAACAAACCTTATCACTTTTGTAATTCCATGACAACCATACAGTGCATTGAAAAAGCCATCCTAAAATTCACTGGAGGAGAAATAATTTGTCTCTTGATGGTATACTAACTACTGAAGTACTTTCGGTATTGGTAGTAGGACTCGCCCTCGAGTGCACACAATTGACCCAGCCACCATATCATTATAGACATGTGTTATATTACATACAGTTTAGTCTCACACAGTTTCTACTTACTCTTAAAGTTAACTAGCACTTACTTGCGCAGTAGAGCATTTAATGGGGCAATGTTACTAACTCAGGTAGGAATTTAATCTCCCCTGCTTTTGGTCAAAAGCAAGGGACTCTGGTAGGTTCCTTACGGGCAGAGAAGGTTGTAATGCCATTCATAAATACAATGTGTTCAAAGAGTGGTAGAACAAGGATGAGTATAAAATATTGCCTGAAAGCTAGAAATCTTTCAAGGTTAACAGAGGTACCCTTGACCAGACCTGCACTTCTGCTCGTGTAGCGACATAGTCAGAGTAATTATAATAATGTGGGACACTTACGATATTGTTTGTGAGTAGAGTTCAGCTGTTGACAAGGTGTAAAACAGGCATGCCAAAAAAAGCATTTTATCTTTCTTGTTGACAAAGCTGCACAAAATGGGGCATTAAACCTACCTTGCAGAGTGGACTGTTTGCTCAGCCCCTCTTTAAGGCTTCCCAAACACAGCGAAAAGGACTGCATCCAATTCTGGGTGCACACTTCATTACCATAATATGAATTATTCATGTACTCATTCATTATTCTATTGTTTTTATTTTGGGAGTGTGTGTACTCCTGTAGTCGTTAAACCAGGGAAGTGATAAGAAATGAAAGCCTAGATTGAAACCTGAAAAGTTTGATCATTACTGGGTTGTTTACCCACCTGTGCAGTGGATCACCACCAGGGAAGGGGTATTACAATGGCATACCAACACTGTGGGTGGCATGGTCTACAACATGATTTAAACAGGACTGCATGTTGCAGGTTTTGAACATTCACTACTGATCAACCAGTCTAGGGCCACATATTTCCATGGACAACTAAAGAATTTGTTTGGTGTTCACTCGAGCAGGCATTAGGAATATGACCGAACAAGGAGTATGTCATACAGCCTGCTACACTGGCAACATCAGACCACACATGACCATCCTGTTAGCTAGGTGGGCAAGAGGAGGAAAGAAGAGTGGTTCTATTCTTACATGATATCACCAGGGTGATAATGAATTATAACCAGGGACACTATAAAATAGCAAAGTTACTCACTGTAAAAGTTCTGGTGAACAACTATTTATGTCCACTCCAACAAAACTGACGCAGTCTTCCACAACTCCATCTAATTTCTTTTTCAAGGGAACTTTTTGAAGGTCATGCTGTGAGAAATGTTAAGAAACAAACTAGTCTAAAACTTGTCAAATCTTAGTTCCTACCAGTTATGGAAAATAAATCCAACATAACATTACAGTGTTATACGTATTATAATAACTATGGCCATGAATGGCAGCTCCTTTTGAATGCTAAGCGACCACACTATGACAGAAGCCTGTACAAGTTTACATTTGATGGCTTCTACTGGAAATCAACATTTGAGTGAAAGATGGATGGATTTTATCTCTAAAATGAAAATAAATAACTGATGGAAAAATCTTAGTTTGAGTTAAATCTTCTAGAGGAAAAGGTCCTCCTTGAGTGCCCTCCACACTTAGGGTTATCACTTATCCTCAGTTTTCTGGGTATGAGAAAATTGAAACAGTGACACTCCTTCCGAAAACTATCCTCCAGAAAGGAATGTTGGTCCATCTATGAATGATGCCCTAGCCAAGACTAGTATCTCTTTTCAGCTAGTGGAATGGGTTCCCTGACAACTCCGCCTCCCCCTTTCACAGGACATTTCCCACCCTTACCATTCCCAACCTGGACAATTTTCACCGAGGACAATTCCAAATTTTATGGGGGGGGGGTGGGTGGTGTGTCAATCTTTAAATTGAGAGGCATATATGTGCTACTCCTTGGCAACTACACTTCCACTAGCCAGGGCTGGACATGAGTATTTCAGAACTGCACAGCATAGTGAACCTGATGGACAGGCACTGTTTTCAGTTTTTAACAAACTCTGAATGTCTTTTTGTGTAGCACTATGGCAAACATCCAAGGCTGCTTGTCATGGTGCTATCAGTTTTGGATCAAGCCCTGCTTACTTTGACTGCTTCATAAGTTTAAAACATTAATCTTTTTTTACCATGAACTTAAAAATCACAACATATACTGCTGACATTTTTAGGCCTCATCTATTTTTTATCATTTTCAAGAGCCTTTTAAATATACTTTTTCCTTGGAACCCCTATCCATCCCACAATGTACTTTGTAAAAGTAAAATGTCATCCAAAATAATATATAAATGTAAATCATAACAAAATGTGGGTTTTCTAGCCCCTTGATTCACCCATCACGTATATTTTGTATGTTCATAAAAATGTTGAAAAAATGCATGACTCCACAAAGTAAGTCAGGAGCATGACATCTTACTAAAGCAGGGGTCAATATTAACTGATTCATCCAGCATGCTACAGAGACAGGCTCTTCTTCATCAAAATGTCATAAAGACCTACAGCTTGCAAGGAGTTATGTGCTACATCCCCCAAAGAGTGTTTCATGTAAATCAAACGCTCAAACGTAGGCCTATGGGCTGCATTCGGGCCCCAGAGCCTGTCAGTGCAGCCTGTGACTTAATTTTAGGTTCTGAGAAAAATCATAATCTACATGGACACAACATACCAATAAGGAAATTAAATTATGTAATATGAAGTCACTACCTGACTACTTCTAAGTTCGCTCTTTTGAAAGGGGTGCAAGGGCCACATAACAGACTGAGGTATATTCCTTGTTTAGCCATATCTAGCTAAGACTAAATTCGTGTGCCTTTGTTGTTGACAATCATATGTTACGTACATGGTGGCATGTATTTATGTAGTGCACTGCAGAGTGCTTGTATAGGCCTGTTTGTAGTAACAAAACTTGTAGCAAAGGCATATCCTGGAAATTTAATTGCAAAGTAAGGTGACTGTATGAAAAACGTATCATGCTGAACGTTTGTTGATTGGTTACTGAATGCAATTTAAACTTCGGTACTAACAATACGTTTGCGAAGTTTTATAATATACATTCTCTCTTTGAAAAGCTCTGTAAGATGGAACATAATCATTCAATCAAAGTTTATTTTTTCGCTTTTGGGAACTTGCAGCCCTTGAACTCAGCAGACCCACCTCTCTATCTGACTAGGATTTAGCATAACTGATAAGAGCTTCCTCACATACTGGCCACTAACGAAGGATAACTGCACAACTGTTGCCAGTTAATCCATTGCAGGTTTTCGTTGGCAACCTACTCAGTTTGGAATGACAGATAATTTCTCCTCTACTGAAAACCAACGCATGATAATATGCATCAAAGTGACCATACTAGTGACCCACGCATGCTAGACGCAGAATTGCAGACATTTGGCGCCCTGGAGGTGCAGGGGGCAGGACCTCTTTTGTCCTGGGAAACTCCGTTTTCATCAGCCGGAGCCCTGATGGGTATGATAAAGAATGTAATCCCTTGACAACAACCAGCCGCAGTAAAAAATTTCTTGATATATTGAGTGGGGCATATTACCCCATAACGACCACCATTTTTTCATACTTTCTTCAACAGTAACCCTAAAATTTTCGGCGCCGGTCTCGCGTCAAAATTTTGGGTTCCCTATCAGAATTTGCCCGCTCTGGTGGGAGCTTGGCCACCACCTGGCTATGATTGAAGAGATAAATTTGAGGTGAAGAGTGCAATTTCCCGCAATCTAGAGCACCTGAAAAGCAAAATTTTTCTGACCTCAGCCCCAACCATGGTGGGGCTGAGATTGGGATACTCCTGTTGGACGCTGCAAAAGTGCAACCTGCCCTTTTAACACTTTAAGGAAACACATTTGAAAATTTGGTACCTCTGCTTCTGTTCGCCATAGATAGAACTAGCTTCAGGACCTCTTATGTATGGATTTTGCCCTCTCCAATTATTGTTCTCTCCCTAGTCCAAGATCCTCCCCTGCGGCCCTCACCCTCTTTTCAGCCTCTCCATTTGGCCCTCACCGCCAAAACGTTTGAGAACAACTGAGCTAGACATACTACTTCCCATTTGAAGGGTTGAATCTCTTTTATTCCTTAAGTTATGCAACAATGCATAAACAAAGGGTTTGAAATGCTGCGTGCAGAACATTTTTCCCAAAAGAAGCATGTAGCCAGCAGAGCACAACTATCCATCTTTTATTGTGAAAGATGTTCTTTCAATGGTGATCAAAAAGGATTATTTAAAGGAGATTGAGGGAATCAAGTATTACCCCTACTTCAGAACAACCAATTCATTGTCTTCTTTGAACAAGTTGATGTATCTGAAACTGCATTCAAGACAAATGTGACTAAATCAGATAAATCTACACAGATTTGTTTATTGTTAAATGTTAATCACAGCAACTGTTTAAGGTCACACCTGAGACCTATCCATGACACATCATACAAGACTACATTTAAAATTAACTAAATCTTATACATTTCATTTAAAAATGTTTTCACAAATTCGAAACACTGCCGACTTATTTTACAAATCTCAGCAGACCCATCAAAGACTTAATTCAGACTCATCTCACCTGGTACATTCCTATGCCCAGATGTTTCGGATCAATCTTGACCAACTCTGCTAGTGGATTTTGCAACCTCCTTGCAATAGACACTGAAAACGAAAAGATTAAAAAAATTTTCAAAATAGTATGATAGTAAATGTTCTCATTAAACCATTTATCATTAGTATTTTTTAAAGGAGGTTGTAATACCATGGAGGAGAGAGGGGTAAAAAAAAAAAAAGATTTACTACTTACAAATGGCAGCACAGTCTGTACAGTAAACAAGAGCCATTGCCATATGCTAATACAGTAGTAACCTACATGGAGCCAGTAGGAGAAATTTGTGCCAAAATGTAGAGACAGGATAGGCCCTTGAGGCAGAATTTATTGTTTGAAAAGGTGAAAGTCAATGGGAGCATTTTCACAATGTGGGAGGGTACATGGCGCCTCACCCTATCAACTCCAGGACTTTTGTCTACGCATGCAGGTAGTTCTTACAAAAGTTTGAGTGAGGAGAGTAACCAGTGTATTGCATGCATTCAACTCAATGGGGTATGGGCAATTTTCATCCTTAGAACAATGTTTTGAAGTTATGAAATGGTTAAAGGTCTGTGGACATGTAATAAATTCAGTTGTTCTACTCAACAAAGCTAGATTAGGATCCCCTGATCAAAAATCTGTTAGAATTATTTGAATATCTTTTACTGTTTTTCGAGATATTTTTCTTCAAAGTTTGACCATTTGTTGGAAATGTTCATTAGCTATGCAAAAATATGTGGAGTGTTGCAAAGAGTCTGTATTTCTTTTGTTATTCCTTTATTAATTATCTATTAATTACTTAATAGCTAGTTTCTTGTTTGATGTTTAATGTGGATATTTTCAATGAACTACATAGCTATTTCCAAAATTAACACCTCAGGGCATCCCAAAGTTACTGCTGTCCTTGGAATGAAGGCTAAATTAACAAAGGATAACGTTACACCCAGTTAACAGGTCCCTCTGTACATCACAAATTTGTATAAGCAGCTCAATGTTTATTCATGATGTAGTTAAAAACAGTAATTATCTTGTAAAATGGTCACTATTTGATGGATTTTAATGGGAATTGCGGCTATTTTTATCATTTTTAATGCTTTTTACACCAAATAGGCAAGCATCGCATTTACATGTCTACAGACCTTCAAACTCTGTCCAGCAACAAGTGTTTACAATGATGGAGGTAATAAATTATATCCTTGTAATGTACTTTATAATCTTAAAATAAGACTGCATGAAATGTTTGTATTCACAATATGATTTCAATCTGAATGCCATTGCATCTATAGGATGATTAGCATTCTTTTATTCAAGTGTCTGGAATATCACCTGCCATGGTAGTAAGAATCTCAGAAGCTTAACCTGTGCCCGTTTCATAAAGGGTTAATTTCAATTCAAATCAGCTTGCAATAGGAGGATTGCATGGATGATCAAATTTAAAATCAATCATAAAACTTTATGAAAAAAGGCCCAGACTACCAAATATTTCACCTCCTCTGTAAGTCATGCAAAAAAAAATTGTTTCGATGCCATACTAACCATTCCCTTCCCTCCTACCCCTCCTCCTCAACCAACATAAAATTAGCACTGAGAGTGTTCTGCCTAAATCTTAAAAGATCACGACCTCTTTTGAAAGTGACAGAAAAACCACACTAAAAACATGTAATGTAATAAGTTCAGAGCACTTCTGTGACAAAATTAATCAAGTGAAAAATGCAGTATACTGAAAATTTTACTGTCTTTCACTCAACGAAATATCTCTAATATAGCCAGAGAGACTATCCCCTTTTTGATGGTTTCCCATGAAGGATACCTTTAAAGACATTGTCTGGTGGCACTTTGTAGGGGTCTTACACGAAAGATACAAAATTTTCATTACATGTAATCCAGACCCCAAAACAAAACTCCATTCCTAACTCAAGATATCCCTTCCCAAAGATTGGTTACTTTTAATAAGAAATACCTCCAGGTTTCCTCAAGGTCACAGAACATGATCCCAAATAGGCAAATTGCCTCATATTTCTTTTGTTATTATTTATAATTGGATACATTGTTTGTTCTTGGAATTTGATACCACTGGAATGTTTAGATACTTTTCCATGTAAATATAGTGTAAAACTGTTCCTTAATTATGATACAACAAATAAAGTTATGAAATATTCAATACAGCGATATCAACATTATAAAGAAATACAAAAGCTACATCTAATCAATTTGCCCAGATGACATCACAGATTTCCCATCATGCACTGTGGAAGCTGAAAATGCAGCAGATGCATTTCTTTAAAAATTTGTATCTTCCAAATGCAACATGCTATTGAGATGGGGTTTTCACTGCCTAACAGGAATTTTTTTTTGCTCTTTTTGAAAACATCAGATTTGGTCAGTAGAACATGCTTTTAACTTACCAGCACTTCTGATGTTTGGGTCCAAGTCAGGCATTTCCTCTTGAGCTAGATCCGAAACACTGTAGATAGAGGCACCGTTTTCATTGACAATGCTGCAAAAGTTAACAACAAATTAAAAAGCTCAACATTATTTTTACACCTTTGAAATACTCGATGACCCCCAAATGACCCTCACATGCTTATTATGGGTACCATTCAAGAAACAGTTACACAAAACTACCACATCAAAGATTTTTTTCCTTTGACCTTTTGAGACCTTGAATCCAAAACCCCAAACCGGGCCAGTTTCTGTTGGATCAACTAGCTCCCCCCTCCCGCTGTGTGTGATTTTAATGCAACTGCTTTCTGACCTGTAAATGCAATGGGCTACAGAACATGAATTCACTGATCTGTACAAGCCACACTGACCAATAGGAAGGAGGATATTGCTTGAATTTGTGTCTCAAAGTGCAGTTACCAAGTGTAAATAGAAAAACCCATTAGTTCTTAAAAACATTTGGGGTGATACACCAGACTCCTCTACAATCACACCAAGTCTTGCTGAATTCTTTTGTTAAAAAGACTGTAATGCACAATTCTATCAACTTTCAAGGATTTTCTGTGTTCTCCACTCAATCTGAGACACATCCATGTTGCTAGAGGTGCCATTAGCCATATGCTGCCCCTCTGCAGCACTCTCCAGCTACCCCCAGAGATGTTAACTATACCTTAATCTCCTAAGCCAAAAAGCTTCCAAGACAATATATAGTGACCACAACTTCCTTATCAACAAGTAGCAGAACTGCTTGCAAGCCATCACTAACGATTCCATTGTTTGAGGTAAGACATCCACCAATGCACAACTGAGTTGTGGTCAAACAGACTAAGTCAGAAATCCTACCCAGACAGGCAGCGGATGGGATTCTGAAACTTCAAAAGTTGCAGCATAATAGCAATGGTGAAATTAGTGGCATGTCCCTAAATGAGGAAGGAAGATAGCTCTGCACGTCTACTTTCTTACCAATAACGACAATTCAGATGGGCTATCTCTGGCTTTTTTACAATGTTGGAAACGAACACCTCTGTTTCTCGACAAGCAGTTCCATTGCCGATGGCTATAGTACTGCACCTGTAAAGTATAATTGAGGGAATAATTTATGGACAATTGCGTAAAATCAAATTTTGCTACAAGCTGGTAAAATCAATACAAAAGAACAACCATAGATTACTGGCAAATTTTTTTTTTGAATTGTGCTTTTTTTTACCCCTCTGCAACGACATCTCAATCTGGTCACATCACACCTTAGTAAAGCTGCCTTTTCTCAGGAAGGAAAATGAAATAAAAGCAATAGAAGCAATAAAGATGAAAAGACAATAATGCTTACAGAAAGTGATTTGCATCTAAAAAATTGTTACTCTCAAATTACCATGCACATGTGGAAAATTGTATTGACTTACCTGTGTGTCTTCAAATACCCAACCAGCTTATTTTCACACACTTTCCTGAGATTAAGATAAACTATCCCTGTCTGAAGTATTTCACCTGAGGAAGAGTCAAATTTAAACCAAATAAAAGCTTTTCCTTTCATTTGTAGCTCTTCAATCACGGGCAAAATGCGTCTTCACAGGAAAAGAACATGTCTTTAAATTAACGTTTTCAAAAACTAATTGTGTATGTTCACATAGATGTACTTCCAAATAATGAATATAGTTAGGAAGTCCCTCCAAATTTTAAGCATTCTGCAAAATGAAATTTATTTTTATGTAAAGAGCTATAGATTACATCATGGTGGTAAAATTTTTATTCAACTCCTCTGTATAGGTCTCCAAGTATATGCACCTGAGGTTATCAAAATTTCTATCAAAAGTGAGCTTGAAGCAGGCAGGTGTGATGCCGTGGCTACACATTGTTGACCTTTTTCAGATTGTGCTTGCAATTCATTTTCTCCTCTAAAATGTAATGCGTTCAAAGCATGATTTCATCATGCACTGCATGAGTTTCTGTAACTATCATACCTAACTTGCAAGTAACCTGGCAACCCATCCAATCCAATTTTAAAACAATAGAAAAAATTTAAGCAAAACATTGATATCCATTGTTAAACTTACTTGTTTCAGAAATAATGGCGATTTTACAACCATGGCTGAAACCAGGATCTATTCCCATGATAGTACAACCTAACATAGGTGGGGTCATCAGTAAATGTTTGAGATTCTCAGCAAATACATCAAGAGAGGCCTTTTCTGCCTTCTTGGTTAAATCAGATCTGCAGGAAAACAAAGAGAGAATACATTACTTGGAAATCTCTGAATTGAATCTGGGTCTTCTCACCGACAGGATTGCCCAAAACTGCAGGGACTTTCAATGCACTAAATATTGGCATTATCTGGCTCACTGTGGATATTTGCATTTCATACACAGTTGGTTTATCCTCCTGCTAGTTGCATATGTAGCAGGCTGTACGGCATATTTCTTGCTCTGTCATATCCCTAACCTCTGCCAAAGCGAACACCGAACAAATTCTTTTGGATATTCATAGAAATATGTGGCCTCAAGATGGGTTGACTGTTAGTGAATATTCACAAGAAGGCAACATCTGGTCCCATTTATATCATGTAGTAGCCTATGCCACCCACAGAGTATGGCATGTCATTGTAATACCCACTCTGCCCAGTAGTACCCACGGCATAGGTGGTTAGGCAACACAGTAATCATAAGACTTTTCAGTCTAGGCTTTCAGTTAATGACTACATGAGTGTACACACTCACTAAAAAACAATAACATGAATAATGAGAGAGTAAATGAATAAGTCATATTATGGTAATGAAGTTTGCATCTAAAATTGGATGCAGTCCTCTTTGCTTTGGCAGAGTCCCCTTCTCAGGGTACCTGCTTAGACCCTCTCATGACCAAAGTGTGCTAACCATTTCAAACAGTTTATTACATTGCATGGAGATAGTCAGTGTGAGTTTAACAGCCTCATGGTTTACTGTAGCTTCATTGCTTCACAAGATCACCTATGCTGTCTGATAACAGATTTAGCCTAGCTATGTTTAATCAAGCAAGCAGCTTCAGATGAGAGACTGGAAAGTTTCTCTTTTTAGAAAATTTTCATTATACTAATGTCCCAGTATCAACATCACACCTTCTGTGCATTCCACACTAATAATATTATTCTATGACTTACATACCAAGGATGATACAGTAATATTCTGACTCACAAAGTTACATAATTTCGGGTTACTTCCCCTTCCCTACCACAAATCTAAATTTTCTTTGACATCCCGTGAAAAACAGTGATATTTTGATCTTTTGAAAAATAGTCATGACTATTCCAGTCCTACATGTGGACTCTGCATTTTAAACATATTATGACCTTAAATATCATCCATGACCAACAGAGTCTGGACCTATAGAAACAGAGAAGGGGCCATTTTGGGGAAGTGCCTTTCCTCTTCCCCTCTAATTTATATCATGTCCACAAATATTTTCACAGTTATGGTTTCAAATACAGACCCCAAGGATCATCTATGGTCTTCTCAACTGACTGACTTACTAAACTGAAGCCATCTGAAGTTATCACTTAAGTTATCACTTAAATTTTTTCCAGGAATTCCTCACATGGTGTCGCTTCCCATCAAGTAGCATATGCCTTATAGGGAGTCAGAGAACACATGTTGTAAAAATGCTAAGTTCTCATCTCAATGACTTGCATGGTAGGCAGATGAACAAGTGAATAAATTTACAGCTCCTACATTTGAGGGGATGAAGATCAGCACATCAAGAATGAGCAATATTTCCTGTGGATAAAAGGTTGGTATTTCATTCAACAGCTATGTAAGTGATTTTCCTACCTTAAGTGCCTTCTTAACAGACCAAATTCCAAATTTCAGGTACATATAAACCCTATTAGATGAGTCGGGTAATTCAAAACTTCCGCTGAGGTCACAAGGTCAAGTGAACCATTGCAACCTTTTTCACTTGTGTGCACAAGCGCATTTTTCACTTGACCAACCGATGAATGTGCATTATGCCTGCACAACATTGCATGTGCTTGTAATACCAATGGCATGTGAATGTCCGAAAGAAGTATACATAATCGACAACTGCCGTGAAGGTTAGTGGCACACTTAGCCTTTGACCCATCCCATGATGCACTACGTGAATACATTTCCCAACACATCTATTGGAAGCTGCCTAAAGTTATAATTTAGGGAGTGCTTTCATGCTTTAAGACAGACACTCATCACCCAAAAGTATATTTTTAGTGTGAGGGTATGAAAATCC
Source organism: Holothuria glaberrima (assembly GCA_009936505.3). Taxonomy (NCBI): domain Eukaryota; kingdom Metazoa; phylum Echinodermata; class Holothuroidea; order Aspidochirotida; family Holothuriidae; genus Holothuria; species Holothuria glaberrima. The sequence goes on along the minus strand of WURT03458689.1, from coordinate 8,696 downwards.
TCAGTCTGTGCCTGCTCTTTGCTAGACATCAAAGTTTGAAAATTCAAAAGATGCACAGAAGTTCACATTTCAAACTAGAGCAGCAACACCACTATTGGTCAACCCTTTGAAGAGACCACCTGTGTGGGTTCTGTCGATTAAAGATTTGCTCCGAACTATTCCATACATTAATTAATAAAAGTTTTATTGCCATATATATAACTGTTACCTGGTGGCAAGTACATCTTCAAGACAGCCAAAGTTAATTAAACCAGTACTGCTTGCAGGAACCTAAAACTACTCTCAATTATAGATGTGTTCATGCCTGGGAGGAGTAAGATGTCATTGGCTGCCCCCTCTCCCTTCACCACCCCTCCCCCCAACCATTTTGCATATTGCCTGCATTACATACACGGTCACAGAAAATGCTTAAAAAAAGGTTTCAGTTGTTCTCCAGCAGATTATTGTATATAAAATGGGGTCATCTATAGATGGTTTGGCATTTTTTCTTGTCCAATGCTCATACATTAATAAAAGTTTTATTGCCATATATATTACTGTTACGTGGTGGCGAGTACATGTACATTAAGGCAATGGCAAAGTGTAAAGTCACTCTCATCAAAGTTGCCCCGTAGAGACTATAGTTTGTGGATATATTGTGCATTGTTATTTGAGAGTCTTTTGAAGGTGTCTGATAAATGTTTCACTAATTTCTCACTAACTGTGTTATCTTTGCTATACTTTCGATGGTTGATCATGCTTCTGTATTTGCATGGTACTGCATACAGTATCAAAGAAGGTTAGGCTGCAGGTTAAATTCTTGTGATCGAAGCATGTATATCGGGACTGAAAAATCTTCCTTTTGGATATCAAAACAGTTGTGTATATAATCAAATATGTAAAAAAACAATATTACTTGCTTACACTATTTTTCAAGCTATTTTCCATTAATAAAGTTGTAGTTTTCATCAAGATTATGAGAGTTTCACTAAGCTACGTTGATACACAGTGTATGACTAGGCCTAGGCTAGGCCACTTGTTAGAAGTTTTACTTGATGAATGTTGTGCAAACCTTCTTATCGACAAACTAGGCTCAGGCTGGCTAGTGGTTTTTCAGTGAAAATCACTTCACTGATATTCCACATTTGTACATTACGCGATATGAAACTTCCATGTGAATAATAACACGAAAAACTTACAGATTTCGATGAAAAGTTTCCTCATGTTTAAGGGTATAGGCTGGTGCTGTTCAAGACCGACCAACAATAAACAATAACTTGTTTACTATAGCTAGCTGTGAGAGCATTAGTCAGGGTAACACCTGCTTCCAGGTAACGTTTGCATTTTGTCTTTTCACTTATACAGTTATGTACATCGAGGTATAAGAAACAAGTCTAAAATGGGTCTGTGTTACCCAGACTTATGCTCTCACTAAAATGGCCTTTGACATTCACCATGCGAAGCAGCTCTCTCTGCTAGTGAAAGACAACACCCCCATACCATTAGCTCTAGGTCTTACAGCTACAATAAGGTATGACAAATTCATTCGTCTGTCTCGCAGGCTATCTAGCATTCAGCATTCCAATATGATAGATGAACACACTCCCTCCAGATAAAGCAAGCATGGATTATAGACACAGTGTTGAAAAGTGAGATCTCTACAAGGAATGTTTTGCTTCGAAAACAGGGGATGAAATACCGGAAATTGACAAGAAAATGGCCAAATTTACCATGATCCACACCACCCATTGCCACCTAACGAACAAACTTTAATTCCCCACCATGATGTGCCTCCACAGAAAATGGCAGACAGATTAAGTGACAACTGAGGAAGGACTAGGCTTTTGAAAAGTGAGACAGACATTTGCCCTCTACAGTGTAACATAAGCTGGACTCGCACTTTGCAGGTTGGGCTAACAATGCACAGAGTGCTCAGATTACACATTATAGCCTGTCGTGCTTACCAGGACATGACATTAAGCAATAAAATAGATTTGTGTCTGCACAAGGAGGAGCTTCATACAGTCATGGGAGAAGCTACAAGTTGCATAGTTGGGAGAATAAGAACTGTCTGGGATGGCGAGAATTGTCCTTTAAGATCACCAAGTGTCTTAAAATGTGCCCTCAAAGCCTGGATGAATGAATTAGAAACAATGAGCTCCTTTGTACTGTACCTAATTTCACGAATAAGTCGTGGAGCCAGAAAACGTGTGTAACAATCTTGAAGAATTGTTTCCCAAAACTTGTAGTCCTCTGAGGAAACTGCAGCTGGTATCCACCTGCGGTGAAGAAATTTCATGAAGTTTTTGATGACCCATTCAGGAATGATCACCTTAACATTCATAACCTTCTGTGTTTCTGCTCTATTGATGGCAAGTACCTGTTGCAAAATCAACAAAGTGAATATTAAAGTGGGATTTTTTTTTTCATTACATTAATACTTCATTTGATTGAACTAGTAAATGACCCCAAAGCTTGGACTTATCTGTCAGTATTGATACCAAAAAGCTGTCATATAACCTTGATGTTTGGCAGGTGGAACCTCTACATGATATTCAGGCAGCAATGAGAGCTTCTGATGGTAACCTTCTGACAGAATATCAGATTACATTTCCTGGCTTGGGTCAAACTTGGTTTTGAGGAAAATAGATTTGACATATATTTTTTCCGGAATGGAGTTTCTCTCCTGAATTACTGTATGCTTACCTGTCAACTATGAAGTAAGGATGAATATGCAAATGACCACAGTTGTTGGGGAGAGTTGTACCTACAGTACAGCAACATATGCCATCATATAAGATTACCTAACATTTTGCAAAGGGAATAAGCTTGTTCACTTACAAGAAAGTACCATTTATTGGCCACCCTTATGCACCCAATAGATAGAACCTTTGACCCCACCCCCCATCCCCAACCTCAAGCATTCACAAGCGTTCACCCTTTTATTAAAATTTTAAGGCAAAGATTCACCCCAGATTCGCAATACTGAAAAAAATTTCATGCACAGATTAACTCTCTTTTCACTTTTCATGAAATTTTGTTGATCTAAAGATTCACCAATTTAGACATGGATTGTTGCACATATGGTGATTGTCTGCTGATTTTTTTCGACACTGATCCACTCCCTGGCTTTAGCTGCATTTATGCATTGCAGATTTGCTGCATACTGTAGGTATTTTGATTTGATTCACATTTCAGGGCATTTTGTACGTCAAAGTTTCGACAATGTACAGTATCTGTGTTGAATGAAGACTGCTTCAGGTTCTGTTTCACAAGTGCATAAGAAGCACCTTAAACCCTGGTATTCCAGAGCCCAAAGCAGCCATGGTACCTAAGTAAAAATTCTTTACAACTACACAAACACACATGTGCACTGTACATATTTTACTGTGTTGTGCTGGTCAAATGTTCACATTAATGTATGTAACAGAATCAATATCATTAACTTAAAGACAGATACTTGTCACCTCAAAGTATGACTTTTACTTGGGGGTTAGCAAAAGTCTCAATTCGTGACTGTACTTTGATTAACATCAGAGTTTTACGACATTCAAAAGATGCATAGCAGTTCATATTACACAGCATGCACAGAGTATGTTTTGGTTACACATGAGGGCCTTCTATGCTCACCAGGATATGGTCTTAATAAACTACGGCTGTGTTTGCACATGGCACAGCGAAAGACTGTTATGGGCGGGGCTAGAAATAACTTAGTTGGGAGAATTAAAAGTGTCTGGGATAAGGAGATTTCCCCTTTAAGTATACACTGACTAGCACACATAATACATAGAGGCAACAGGTGATTCAGAAATTGCCCACAAGAAAATAACTGTGGAGGGCAAAACAATGTGAAATGTGAAATATTACAAAAATTGCCCGACCCACTCCTAAATAATTGTCAACAAAACAATGAGAATGTCCATGTACACCCCAAAAATAGCCCTTGCATTATTGAGAAGGAGAGGGAGCAATTCTTTTTCTTCAAAATTGCAAAGAGCCTCACTACTGCAGAAAAAAATTACATTGTGTATCAAGGTTTCTAATATGAAGTTCTATTTCATTTTCAAATCACTTCTTTCACTGATTTTTATACTCATCAGTTTATACACAGAATACTAACCATTCTGCATACCACAGTTAATGGTGTCCAAGTGCAATACCACCAAGACGACCTTGTCTTCCAGTCATGTGTCTCATTAGTCCTGTTCTTCAAACACGTACAGACCCATGTTAATCTCTTTTTTACACTTTCCCCCAAAACTTGAAACAAAGGTAGGATGTGACTACTTACATGAAAAGACTGAATATCTTTCAAGTGATAAATCTTTTTACTGAAGTATGATTCATAATTTTCAGACATAGCTTCATGACATCTGGCTTTGGTTTTAGATCTTGGGGTGTCTGCAGATCCTTTGACTGGGTTTTTTGCAGGGGTTACTTCAAACACAGTGTTTCCCATGGTTGGCCTTAAAATTAACAAGAAAAAAGTTTCCATCAAAACATGTAAGAAAATCATTTTTTAGAAGAAAACTGGCTGATAATTTTTAAACTATTCAGTCAGTGCAAAATTCTGACGTGAGGTTTTCAAGGTAAATGTGGAATAGGATTGAAATAGAGATGGTACAAACAGGGAGTTATTATCTGAATACAAATAGCACTGAAAATTGAAAATTTGTAATACATAAAGACCTATTCAACAAGTGTGATAAGCCTTATCCCAGCTTTTTCACGAGTCTCTTGTATACCAAATTTTAGCTGGGATAAGGCTTGTATAGACTTGGGTCTTTTATTTGATGCTTTCAATTTGAATTCCATCTCCTTCAATCATCATTCACTTTGAGTAAAACTTTAACAAAGTTCTCAAGTAGTTTAAAATGGTTTGATGCTTAGGTTCTTGAAATGGACACTATATTGCCAAAATTTTTCAAAGTCAAAATGAAATAAAAAAAAATACTAAAAATACCCTTGAACTCTGAAGAAACCATATGAAAATGATGACAGGGTTCTTTAATACACTTTTTTTCAATCTATAATTCCATGATTTTTCACGATCTTTACATTCAGTATTTTATGACTTTTCTATAACCTTTCCAGAGTACAATGAGTTTTAAGGACAGAATTGCAGTCAGAATTAAGTCAGTCAAATAAAGAGGTTTTTCAAAAATTTTGATATTCCACTACTATCCACAACTTTTAGGGCAAGATGACTCTTTTCCATGACTTTCAAGGTATACAAAATACACATGTAAAATGCCATCACTTTTCATTTTTTTTTTTTTTTTCAAGTTTATTGGCCACATGGTGGATGTGTATTACTCCTGCACATACCTTGGCTGCACTTGTAATACTGTACCAATGTCTGTGGCCACTTATTTGCTGCTATCAGAAAAAGTTGTTTAGATAAAGTTTTGTCTGATTGATGTGTTTCATGATTTAACTGAATTTGACTTTTACCAACACCACAATAAAGAAAGATTTCAGGGCATTCCATGGGTCACTAAGTAGGGGTTCTAACCAATGGCTTGTTTTTCATGTGGCTTAACTCAATAGTTACCACAGTTTGTAATCAGTTACTGTATAGTGGAAAATTTATATACTGGACAGGACTACAGTATAATGGGTGATCCTAACAGGGGCAACCACTTATTCTTCACTCCGTGAAGATGTGTAAAACAGGGCTCGACATAACCGCTGGCCCGCTGGACTAAGGCCAGCAATTTTTGTGTCGGGATAGTTAAAATGCCGCACAACTGGTCCTCAGGGCCAGTTGAATTTCACCATCGTCCATCGTTGAAAAGTTGCGAAAGTCATCTAAAAAGTGACTCAGTGAAAATTGTTGTTTATTGGGCTTAAACAGACGTGTCAAAGCATTTCAAACATTTTTGAAGTTGGGAGAGAGTTCTTTGGTTAGAATAAATTTGCAAGAGACTCGTGAAAAAGCACAAGAAATTTCTGTAAAATGTCACAGTTACAGTAATCACAGGCAACATGAATGAATTATGTTTTGACTTGTCTATATATACAGATGCAATCACTAAGAATGATTGTGATTGGCTGATCAAGCCTTCAAGGCTTTGTACAGAAGTATTATGTAGTGTAAACGAAGCCATCGGACTTCGATCAAAATGTTGATCATAATCATTCTGAAAAACATGAAAAATAATCTTCCTCATTCATATTATTTCTGTGACAGTTTTTTACACAAGTAGTTATGAGGGCAAATTCTTTTACGTTCCCAAAGAAGAGATTTGAGCCATAGAATAAATGGTTCGATCTCAAAAGCACAATACACTTTCTCTGCATACACTTTGTACTGTGCAAAGCAGAAGTAACAATTTTGTTCATCCTAAGAATGGAAAATAATCCAAATCAACTAAAAATGCCCAAAACATTTGCCTGACAAGTGCATTAGACCCTAAAATGACTTTTCGCAATATAACTGCGAGCTTTAGGTGGACAGTTTTTCCCTACAGGACATCTTTTTTCAGAGAGGCTCTGCACTTTGACCATAGCCTCACATGTAGTATGTGCAGTGTAATGAACCTAGCCTTCAGTACACATGTTGTAAATTTGTGCTGTGGAAGGAGTCTCCCTACACATAGAGCTACAAGGCTAAACACTCTGATATGATTTTATTACAAATTTACAAATATTTTACCTGTTCTTGGATTATTGCGAAGCATGGAAGGGGTTATGTGCTGATAGGATGGCAACTTTTCTTGACAATATTTATGGTACATTTAAATTAAAATATTTATTTTATTGCCAAATATATCACTGTTACGTGAAACAAACACAAGTCTCTAAGTCGATCCAAATCCAATGGCGTTGCTGGAATCTATGCCACTCTTAATTAACAGATGTTTCTGAAGCCATAAGGAGAGGGCAAGATGTCAAAGGCAACCGACCCCTTCCCCTCCCACAGGGGGCGCTCATTGTAAAAAATCATGCATAATTCTAAGTTGGTCTGAATACATTTCCCCTGGAATGGGGCTCTTCACACTCCTTTGGCTCATTTAACATCTAACTCCTACTCTGCATGGCATCAGCTATTTTTGCCATAAAATTTGTCATTTTCACAGTGGGCCAGTGAAAAATTGGTAGGGAAAGCAGAATTAGAAAGTTACTGGCCCTGCTGGCCAGTGAATAATTGACCCTCAAGTCGAGCCCTGGTACAAGGTACCAAACTGCAAAAAAATAGCCTAGCAAAAAATTCCTGGCTATACAGTAGTTCCCACAGGTTTTAATTAGTTACATTTAAAAGTAAAACTTACATTTTCCTCAGTTCAGTTAGTGTCTCCTGGTCTTTGGAAATATTTTCAGCAATGATGTGTTTGATGCCAGTTTTTAGATTCTCTAATGTCTCTTTTCCTATCAGAACAAAAGAGTTGGAAGAGATGATCAAAAGATACAGCACTGCACCCTATTTTCATAGCCTGTACAGCTAAAACCAATAATAGTACAAGAACGTTATCAGTAGAAACTGTATAATAGTTATACGGTTAATAGCATAGATTAAACCATGTGCAGTTAAAACTGGATAACAAGTTAAAATACAAAATAGTCACCATACTCCTACTGTACCATATGAAGCGGACCATTGACATTGCCAAAGGGGGGGGGGAGGAGATGAGTTGACTCCACCAGTTAACAAGCCAACCTTAAAAGTAATACACTTTCCATTCTTCTTTTTACTTTATACTAAGGTAATATTTGCATTTTTAATGTGCCAGTATGTAGGCAATCCTAATCAAAGGCACAGCACAAAATTCCCCCTGCTAAAAGAGTCAATCCCTCCCACGTGGCAGCAGTTCTAACTGCAAACCCCATGAAAATTTACCCCATCAGTATCTAATTAACCCCTGAGTGGAGAGAGGTAATGAGATAAAGCATCTTGTCCAAAGATGCAATATAATAACACAGGTGAGAGTTAACTGGAAATCCTTGGATCACAAGTCCAACACCTTCGACAAAAAGGCCACCACAACCTCAAAATAATTTGTGATGATTTTTAGTCAGTCCATCTAGACTACCAAAATGAGGATGAATCAATGTCTACCACAAGATAACCCAAAACAAAGGACAGAGTGCTCTCAAGAGTCAACTGTTTAGAACAGCTAGTTCAATGTGACCTTTATATCCAGCTACAGTACTCTACTGTAGTTATCCTTACTTAGGGGAACCAATTACAATTTTTTCGTAAACTTTCCCAAAATGCAATCTAAAGTACAGTACTTCAAACAGTTACTAGTCTGCATGTCAGGTTTTAACATCTCTCCCTGAAAAACTGTTTAGATTCACTGTAAAGTAGCAAAGGTGTGACAACACTGACGTCATCTCTAAACAGTAGTGGTTCTAAGTCTGGTTTGTTGTAAATAGGTACACTTATAGTTTCCTATGGGTGCTGACCTGATTCTACCTTTACAGCAAGAGGAAGTCTGAACATGTAAGCCTGTCTGTGGGTTCAGGTAATGTACCTCTGTACTAAGATTATTCTGAAAGGCGACTGAACTGACCAGAGCTGCTAACCATTGGTGGAAAAGTTGGGAAACTGGGAGGCGCCTTCCTGGGAAATGTGGGTACTTGGAGGGTAATTGTGGCAATTGGTGAGAAATTTATCATTTGGTGCATGAACATGTACAGAGGTTCTTCACGTGACGTCATAATGGGCCCGGTTTTACTTGTTCCGCCATTTTGGACGTCAAATTTCGTGCACG